>JAHQIW010005813.1:0-54788 GCA_019055375.1 Parelaphostrongylus tenuis
AAAAGAGCCGCAATGATGAAGGCCCTCTCCTCCCAATAAACAGGAATAAAAGAAACAAGTACAACCATGTGGACACACAAAGCCCCGCGAACCATCGAGACTACCGGGTCCCACCACAGTCTGCCTCAGATGTGCAATGCCCTGGAAGAACCTTAAGCACATTCCCCGCACAAACGATGGCTCACAACAGTGTGAGCCCCCTTTTTGAGTGCTAAAAGTTTACAAAAGCCAAGCATAGACACCAGGCTTGCAGAATGTGTATCGAAGGTAAAACACAAAATTCTCCTAGCTGCTGCACCGTACTGAAAGAACCTTATCAGAAACCAAGCGCAGTATTAGAATTACGACATTCATTCAATCGAATGCTACTAGAAGTATATTGTAGAGCTTTGTCCAGCTAAAAAGGTCTTTATAAGACACATGTATGATATGTTGTGAGCGCGGCCACCAAGGCTTGAACATGGAAGAATGAGTGAATGCATATCCGGATTACACAATAACCTACGCTGGCAATCGATGTATCAGCATCTCGCCAAACCACTTCGATTTTTTATTGCCGATCCCGTGAGCAGCATGAAGGCGTTGGGTTAAAATATCAACTATTTTGTATTCTAACACTACTTGCTGCGTATGCGCACCCTTTCATTTTGATTTTTCCATATTAACTTTTTCCTAGTTGACAACCGTTATAAAGCCACTATACAAATTACAGGCACTGGGTGGTGGCTGGCGACAAGCTGGAATGCTAGCAGCAGCAGCGCATGTCGCCCTTGACAGAGCAGAGGAAACCGTGAGGAGAGATCATGCAAATGCCAAGAATCTCGCATGTGTATAAATGCTCTCACTCCAGATTCTTTTAAAAATGTATGATTATTTTGGAAATTTAGAAATTCATTGCATAAAATCCAGAGGGAGACGATCACTGAGTGATTGGTAGTGCACGCTATCAGAAAACAATATCGTTGTTCGAACGCTTTCCCCGTCACTCTGCTGCATCATTTGGAAAACACTAGCCTGGCTATCCTCAAGACAGCAAGATCTGCCCGATTAGTATTTTAACGACATTCTCGAACAAGACAAGATCCTCTTGCGACAGTCAAAACAACACGCGAAATATTTGAAGGCCTCCGGGATGATGAGTACTAGGAAACCAGAAAAATGGTATAATCACTGGGCTCCGCGCAATAAAATGCAGTATTGGGTAGCATACACTATTTAAGTTAATTGTGCGAGCGATGGTGCAATTTCAGAGTATTCACGCTTCGGATAAAGGCATTACAAACATGGTAATATTGGAATGCGGTAACGGAATAACGCCCAACAAAGTTTGTTTTCATTAAAATATGGCTTCATTATCCGATAGATCTTCATATACATTTTTGAATCATTTAGATTGAGAAGTTTTTTTGCCGAACGTGGAGTACTGGTTATGGCCTTCACTGCGACTCGAATACGCATTGTTTTGAACTGGGGTGTTACCGAAGATGACGTAAAGTATATACTGAGTGTCTACAAAGATTTCATTAATTCTTTGCCTAGTAGTCAATACATAGGAAGGTTTTGTACCCACTCAAGGCCTTGTCTGCGTAGACTGTTATTTTGTTTGTTGTTTTGTTTCCTATATTTCTGCCTTTCTATGTTATAGGACTGTGATAAATTATGTTATGAATACTTTTGATCACTAGGCCGATTATGATGATATTATCAACTTCTGGCGACTATCAGATCTATAACAATTTCACATTTGTAGTTTTGAATTGAATACCTTCGGTTTTGTGAAAGTAGTCGTATTGAATTCGAATTCAACATGTTGTTCTAAAATTAATGGTATATCTTTCAATTGTATGTTCGAGATGGCATATCTCAGCTGGGAATAAACTTACTTATTACTTAACTAAGTATCATTAGAATTATTAGCTTTTTGGCCACACAAAAAAAAAGATTCGATTATTGATGCGCGCCAAACGAATCGCTGAACTTACAGATATGCTTCATACAAAGTTACTTACTTCTGCAGATGTTTGTAAGAAATCAATAACGTTCAATTCGCAGTGATAGTAATGCTGTTTATGCGCGGATGACAGAACTCACGCTAGCGCTGTTTCAATCGCGCCCGCAGACCCGCCAAGCTTTCCATCTCCTCGGAATCAGGTTAACTTTAAAAAATGTGACAAATGTACTTGAGTACATGACAGAGTATGAGGCCTCCTCCACTTCGCCTAGAAACGCCCTAGGATTGCCAACCTGCGATTCCAAGGAGTATCAACTTTCACTGGCATTTAGTGACAAGTGTTCCAAGTTGAACTTCAGGGAGCAGACAAATTCATGAAAACTTCGCAGGCTTTGTGAATAGTGAATAAAAGAAATGGAGAATCGCAAGCAAGTCCTGGAAATGAACACAATGTGGTGCACGTTAATTTGGGTCCTTTTAATAGAATCAAATTCTTCAGATTTGATTATATATTGATACGTGAAACAATCGTGCTTGACTAGAAAATTTTTCAAACAATCTCATTGACCGCTAATTTGACTGAACCTTGACTGTTGTCTCATTAGGATTCGCAATGATATACATGTTGGTTGTACGGAGTAGATATGCACTAAAGGTAGAATTATTAGGCTAAGCAAAAACCATAAATGCTTTCAGATGCTGTCAGCAATGGGACCTATGGTGGATCATATGAAGATGTGGGAGTAGTAGCATACATACCGTTCATGTGGCGACAGAGGTGGAGAATGTTGTGTGGAGAGTACAGTCTGCCACGAGGATCTTTTAGCAGACACCTAACACTTGGGTAAGTAATCCCTTACGTGTATAACAGGCCATTAATGCTACTTGCGGCAACGAAAAATGGCAACAGTAACGACGAAAAATAATTATAACGAGTAACTGTATGATCATACGTTATCAAGTTTTGGATGACTTGATTGTGTACGATCGACAAAGGGAACAAATTGCATGAGTGATGATGGAGAGAGCGAACTATCAGAGCGACAATGATACCACGAGGAGAGGAAGTTGAACGACCAATCCACCATAAAAGCGAGTTGGACAGCGATATGCATCATTGGCGTGACGGACCATAGAGCTCTGTTGGTGATGGTGGCCGAGGCGCCCTGGCGGGCGCCGCAGTCGGAGTACCCCGATATTGGAGATCGTTGATTATGTAATACACCTAAGAGGTCACCTTCGTTTGCTTCTGACAGTGCCCATGAGATAAATGCTTCGTTCAACATAAATGATCAGAAGCATTCACAGTGAGGAGTTTTCGTGGACAGCATCGACTTCTCGACATCATGTCATGCGTATCCAATATGCAAACTATTCTCTATCTCATAGGTAATATTACCTACCTTCTATATTGCCACGTACCTTTTACTTTTTTTTTGTATCTCGCGCCGAGCTTACTATTGTTACACAATCTTCTACGAAATTAACTTCGCTATGGATTCCTTTCGATCCACATATATATATATATATATATATATATATATATATATATATCGACTCATTTTGCCATCCTCATCGAAGCAGGAGCACGGTCTGCCCACTGGAAGGTTCTGCTCTTAGGCAAATGTTCTTAATCATCCCTGGCTAACTAATTTCGCCTACTCCATTTGTCTAGCGATCAAGTCGTCTGCTTGACATAATTCTACCGACCTACTCAGATCTACAATATCAAAGTCAACACTGGGATACTACAGAAATAAGGAAAAAATGACAATGTTCATCCTATGTGAGATTAAAGATGCTCCAACATAAAGCGGTTTTCTTTCGCGTTATTCGACAACTTCATGAGTTTTTAGTGATATAAAAACTTGATGACATTGGGCGTATGCCTTGAGTGTTTTGATGGATATTTACTACTGTGAATAGAGAGAATGATTTTTTTGACAAAATGAGCACCTAAAATCTTATGCTGCTTCCTGGAAAATCATACGAGATTACTTCCTTGATAAATAATATGCAGTTTGTCCGTTTGAAAAAAAATTTACAAGTGAAAACTTAGCTTTCGCTTTCGTCATTTATCAATCTCCACTCATTAGTATCACTTGAACTTTCAAGGCCAGGTTGGGATAGAAATCGGAAAAATTTGGTTTAATCTTTGGAACTTTCGAATATTTCTGACTTTCAGAAATTGCTTCAATATTGCGCGGATCGGAAAAAATCATTCATGAAGCGCCCTCTTGCGAAATTCTCTAACAGTGATGGAGATTATCTCCTCGTAAATTGATGAGCGGTTAATAGCCATCGTGTAGTTTAGTATTTATAGTATTTTTGTGACGCTGAACTTATGGAGTGAAATGCACACGAGTATCTAAAATTTATTTGGAGAGAAGTGTTATCGTTAAACATCGGAAATGCTGTGGTGTGATCCAATTACGGATTTCAGGGCCGTTGAATGAATTTCCACGATCTGGCAATGGACCTCCTCATAGTTGAGAGTGCCAGCAACACCTTGACTTTTCATCTTAACGATTGATTGAATATTTCTGTCTCTAAGTGATCGATAACACTTCAATCGATATATTGAGTAGATTGGCAACACAAACGAAAAGACCGGAACCATCTGAAATGAAGTTCGAACGGAAAAATACAAGAAGCATTAAGCGGAATCTCTTACGGCAATAGCAAGACGAAGAGGAAAGTACAACTTCTTGTTATCAGTATAGAGTTGTTGACCAAATTCTCTGACTACACTTCCTCCGCCGCGATAAAGAATGAAGAAGATCCTGGAAATATTTGGATGCGGCATACGAATTTCACAATCGCATCTGATATTGTTAACAGAATTGCGTCAGTCTTAACTAAAAGCACCAATGACGATTTGAATGATTCATCAATTCTTTGGAATCGGATTTGACGAAACTGACAAGCAAGTTCTGATGAACAAAAAAGTCTCAATCGAATTCTCGGTACTTGCCCACTACAAGGCAACAGTTGGATTATTCTACCCTATCCGCTGAACAAAAACATTTTCAAAGAGTGTTAGTAATCATTCGAGAGCTTAAATCTCTGGCTAGCATGGTACACACCTGGTCTTGAAAAAACATTTTTTCACCGTTGATGAAGAAATAACCTCGTGTTTCACACCCTCAGTTTTTCGCAATGCAGACCTTTTTTCTCTAAATATTAGTAATCATTCGATAGAGTACGATTCAAAGACTTCAGCACTGTGCTCATTCCTATAAGAGTTCGCATTGCACATTACGTAATCACGTGCTCTTTGGCCAATTCACCGGCCGCGCAGTGGGGCAATAAGGGGGCTGGTGCGATCATCGATCAATTTTCTCACATGAAAGTGCGACGTTTGCTATTCAATTAGATGTTGCTTCTCCGCTTTGGAAGAAACTCCACATTGAAGGTATGACTCTGATACTGCAAGATTTTCGGTACTTTTCCGTCATCTGCTCGCCATTTCGACCTCTTCAGAAAAAACTTATTCTGTGCTCCCTTTTGACGATCAAGCGATGGTTCGACAGCTCAAATCAAAAGAATTTGAACGGTGTGCTCAAACTTCAAAAAGGCCTTGTTATTGCGCTGAAAGAACAAAAATAACATCTTGTTTCTCATTCAAAGATTTCTCGCTGATCAAAGCTATCCCTTATAATTTTTAGCAACCAATCGATAGATCGGATTTTAAGAATGCTGAAGATCTATTTGGTTTTCAATATGGATCTTGTATTGCGCTGTAACAGCCAAAAGAAGATTGGGCTTCGCACGACTGAATAAAGCGTCGATTGCGAAACCCAGTTTTCTATTGGTTCTTATGGAGCACTAGGAAGTCCGTTCGAAAAAACAAAATACTATGTGGAATCCTTGAGAGTTCGATCTAACGTTTGGCTTTTGAAACTATAAGAGAGAGGCCCTGGTCAGCAAGAAATCTTCGAATGAGCAATAAATTATTATTTTTGCTCTTTCAGCGCAATAACAAAGCCTTTTTGAAAGTGAAATACACCATTCAAATTCTTTTGATTATTATCGACTATCGATTAATATTTGAACATTGGAGTACGATCGAGGAATACGCTTTCACCAATGTATCAAATTGAAGAGAGGATAGTTGAAGCAATCCACTTTTATAAATTCCAATCTTCTTTTGGCTGTCACAGTGTAATACCAGGTCCTTTATAAAAATAAGATCGTTAGTTTTTCGATGTGATCTATCGATTGATTACTAAAACTCCAAAGAAAGAGCGTTGCTCAGCGAGAAGTATTCCAGGTTGAAAAAGACCGAGAAATGTGTTTTTTACAAGGAGTAGAAATTGCGAGCAGATAACGGAAAAGTACCCGATTTTCTGTACACGTTCATGTGCATTGCGTGTTTTCAGCGAAGTAATTGTTGAATTTCGCGAACGATGTGAAACACAAGTTTACTCTGAATTTCACAGCGTCATAAAAGAGTCTTTTGAAAAAACCGCCTGTGTCACCGCGCTTGCCGAAATCTAAGCTTTCGAGTTAATACTAACACAATTGTTAAAAGTTCCTGTTTAGGTAATAGGATCGAATGTTCGTTTGTCGCCTTATGATGGTCAAGAAACCAGATTCTCTCCGCGCATATTTGAAAGCTCACCCAGTGTATAATTTCAAATTCAATGCAGAAGAAATCTCGGTAAAGAGGGACTTATCTTATGAAGAACTAGAACTGACTCACACTTGGAGAGTGGCTATGTGTTTAGCGAATTGAGTGGTGATGACGTTCTCGCGAGTTTGATAGCGCGACGTGAGCGTCGCATTACTTCTGAAGTGATGGGGACCGTTGTTACCTTATCAGTGACAGTTCAAAGTGATAATCTCATCAACATTTACAACAACTAACACGTTGTTACTAAGAATATGGAAGAGAGCAATTCCTAAGACGCAGTGTAAGTAGAAGATAATTGAGGATCAACATATCATCTTCAATAATGTCTTCTTAGATGATTAAGGCGAAGTGAAACAAATAAAAATATCTATTTTGCTGTGGTTTCAACATTTGGCTCTTACACTGGGCCGATGCCCATCAGCTGGGAACCATTCTGTTCTAAAGGGCATGCCTCATGAAGTTACTTCATTCGATCTCTGCTTCACTCAATGAATTTGCATCAAACACTTACACAGACATAGAAATGAAGGGTGAAGGACCGCGCTCAGTCAACTTTGTTCATCGGCTCTGAAGAAAGTAGAGCTATTGAAACCTCACACGAGTGAGGCCCTACTGCAACATGTGTTAGTTTGATCACTATAAAGTTGAGGAATGCGGAGATACTAGCAAAACTCTGAACCATGGGTTGAGCTTGGAACCCTCAACTATCCCCTCCAAGTGCTCATTTGCGGATAATGCATATTGAACTTCTGTAGTTCCAACCTTGCCTCTGTCTCGCTAACTTTTCATTTTATTTGTGCTATCATAAAACACTGGTGAGCGGAAGTATCCAAGCGAGTACGAAGCGGCACTGAGTTTGATTGAATTGAAACTATAGTCGATGATACAAATCGGAAACTGAAAAAAGATTAAAAAAACATCTGCTAGAATTTTAGCTCGATTGGATTTAATTGCCATTTCGCCCCTTTCAGATCATTCTTGCTGAGGGAAGCTATCTGATAGGAACGGTAGGTTTTTAGCAGAAAAATCAAAGCATCGACCTTGATATTGCAGTCGATAGAAGGGAGCCTCCAAAGAAGGTAATCGCAGACTCGATGTTTAGCTGAGATTTCAGAAGCATTGTTCAAGTAAGCTGAGGTTTAAGGGAAGTCGGCTTTTGAAATGTAATAGATTCAGGAAAAGTTCTGAGAAAACGCTTGCAACTTTTGTGGGTGTCGAGCATTTTTTGTGTCTTCGGGCTCATTTGAAAGCCCGTCTTCTCCCCGTGTTGATTGGTATATAATTTATCTACTTAATTCGAGATGTAATAACAAGCGAGCAAATTAGGTTTTGATGATGCACGAATGGCTTTTGGGTTCAAGTGCAACGGTGGCAAGTGAACGCATCAATCTGGCTTATCGTGAAGTTTATTATATTGGTTTTTATTAGTTTATATTATGATATATATGTTATTTATATATATATATATACTATATATATATCAGTTTTTTCTTTGTTGGGGGGTAGTAGGCGCAAAAATAAATGTTTATAACCATTTTCTCAGAACTTTCTCCTCAACCTATTAGTAATTTTAGTTTCCGCATGCACAAAGGCCCAACATCATATATCACGGGGATTACAGTACTCTCTCTATGCCTAAAGGTTCGGCAGTGTCCACACTGCTACAGAAGTGACCACAGCGACTCTGTCAGGTGCTAAAGAACCTTGTCGTAACTTTTCACCGATAGAGAAGAGCTGTCACCTCCGATTTAGGCGAGATTTATACCGTTTGTTCACTTTGTCGCATCTTCATTTGTAGCAGGACGAGCTGTAGATGCGATGCCGTTTCATCATGAATAGGTGCTAATTCGACCTCGCCCTGAGCTTGCCGAGCTTCTTATCTCCTCAGAGTTAAGGAAATTGATATAGAACATTCTTGACTTTCGCTTATTTCATCTCATCCACATGAAAATGGGTATTCCGAGATTACAGGAAGGATCGCTATGAGTAGTATGTCAAAGAATTATTGAGAAGACCTACTGAACACCAGCTCCCACATACGAAAAGTTTGACGATCTTTGCGAACAATCGCCACGAGGGAACGAATTGTATGTACCAAGTTCAGAATCCGCATGGTGCTTTTGAAGACAAGCGTTTGAGAAAACCATACCTACTTCTTCGTACCACGATGATAACGTCCCCGAAGAAGAAAGTACGACGTCAATGGCCTGGCTGAGACAAGAAGGCGCCATCCTTTTCACGCCATGTTTATGACACCGGAGAAGAACTGTTCCTTGGAACATGCGATAGCAGAGGTGTCGGCGGCGTTGGAGTCCTCGTTAAATCGAATTTGACCGTGAACATTGATTCGTTTGAACAACTAGCAACCCGTATCGGACGATTACGGTTGAAACGATGTGGTTCTATGCCGGCTTCGACCATCTTCGTTGCTTACGCACCAACATCAAGCTATGACGAAGACGAAGTCGAAGCGTTCTATATGGACCTCGGAAAATTCTTCAGAGAAGATCTATACATTCTTCAAGGTCATTGTCGGAGATTTTAACGCAAAAATTGGACCTAGAAGAACGTCTGAAGAATGTCACATAGGGACCCATGGACTAGAATGGAATGAACAGGGTGAGAGGCTATCTGAGTTTATCGTGACGACCCAAACCATCCATGGTAACTCGCAATTCCAAAAGCCTCTTTCTCAGCGATGGACGTGGGAGTCTCCCAATGGAGAGTACCATAACGAAATAGATCACATCATAGTAAATCGAAGGTTTTGCCTGACCGACGTCGCTGTTGTTCCCAAGTTCTACACGGGATCAGACCATCGCCTCCTTCGCGCAACGTTCCGTTTTTCGAGGAGAGGAGAGAAAGCCGCTAAATTCAAACAACGAAGTCCCAGAACTACCATAAACTGGGATGTATTCAAATCATTAGTCGGCTCTTGGGAAGATACCGTTGTCGACAACATCGACGAAGAATACGATCGACTCGTTGAATATCTTCACGTTAGCGCTATAAAAGCCGAGAGTCCTAAGGTCACGAAGAGACGCTTGTCTCCGCAGACACTCGAGCTGATACGTCAACGTGGAATCGCACGAGCGCAGGCAACCGAAACCTTACGTCCGAACTTGCGAAACGCTGCAGAGAAGCGATAAAAGAAGACCTAAAGAGAGAAGAGCAGCAGTTATGGCAGAAGCTGCAGAAGCTGGGAAGAGCATTCGCAAAGCCCAGCGAGGCTTCGCCAACTATAAGACCAAGATGATTGCACTCCGATACCCTGACGGGACACTTACAGCTTCGAGAAGGGCTATGGAGAAAATCATCCACCAGTACTACTCGGATCTCTTCGCTAGCCATGTCCTCTTACCGTCATATAAATTGAAAGAGGACGAATATGTCGTTCCACCGGTCCTCCCTTCCGAAATCCGACATGCTATATCGTCGGTGAAGAACAGAACAACACCCGGTCCAGACAGGATTAGACCAGAACACCTGAAGAACCTGCCGCCAGTTCTCATCAACACCCTGGCTCGGCTGTTCACTCGCTACCTGTCAGAATGTAAGGTTCCTATTCAATGGAAAACCAGCAAGACCGTATTGTTGTTCAAAAGGGAGACCTTCACGACATAGGCAATTATCGTCCAATCTGCTTGCTGTCCGTTGTATATAAACTCTTTACTCGAGTCATCCTATACAGGCTTGACAGAACACTGGACGAAGGACAGACATACGAACAAGCAGGGTTCCGAAAAGCATTTTAGTACCATAGACCACATCCACACGATCACAAGACTCATTGAGGTTTCACGAGAGTACAAACAACCACTCTGTCTCACTTTCATCGATCTGACGAAGCCTTTGATTCAGTGGAAACAGAAGCGGTTATAGAGGCTCTGGATAACCAGGGCGTCCCTACTCGGTACATAATGATCCTTCGTGAGCTTTATAAAGATTTCACGACCAAAATATCTTCTTTCTACAACAATATCACCATTGACGTAAGAAGAGGGGTTCGACAAGGCGATACAATTTCGCCAAAACTATTCACTGCCACCCTACAAAACGTCATGCGAACATTAGAATGGGACGATATGGGAGTGAAAATTGACGGTCGACAACTAAACCATCTTCGCTTTGCTGACGATATCGTTCTCATAACACCAAACATCAGCCAAGCGGAACGAATGCTGACTGATTTCGATAACGCCTGTGGAAAGATGGTCTTCAACTAAATCTAACGAAAACGATGTTCATGAGGAGCGGATGGTTTTCTGAATGCCCCATTCACGCTCAACGGAACGACAATCTCCGAATGCTCCAGTTACGTCTATCTAGGTCGTGAAATCAGCATGATGAACGGCCTAGCTCCAGAGTTGAGCAGGAGGAAAAGAGCGGCTTGGGGAACGTTTAGAGCATCGAAGATGTAGTGAAGAGGACAAAGAACATCCGACTCCGTGTCCACCTTTTCGACTCGACGATTATCCCTGTCCTAACGTATGCAGCAGAAACCTGGTCGCTACGTAAGCGGATGAGAGATCACTTGGCGTTATCGAACGCGCAGTCGAAAGGTCGATGCTAGGAGTATCCCGTATTTCGCAAATGAGAGAAAGGATCCGAAGATTCCGACCTACGTCAACGATCGAAGATCAGAGACGCCGTTCTACACGCCAGGATATCGAAAATAAGGTGGACCGGACACGTGATGCGCTTCAACGACAACCGATGGACGAGAGCCGTTACCGACTGGATTCCTCGGGACGTCAAGCGCTCTAAATGAAGACCCTGACCCGTTGGTCCGATTTCTTCACGAAAGCGATCGAAGAAAGATATGATGCTCAGCGAATCCTAGAGCAGAGGAGGACCCACTGGGCTACTCTTGCACGCGATACGGAAAAATGGAAGAGTTGCTGGTACCCGCTCGAGTCACTCGACGATCAACGGGACGACAGGTGATACAGTCATATTTTCACTTGAAAGTCTTGTAATCATCAAGTCTATGAGACTGAGAGCAATTTAAACTTTCGTTACACAAAATCTCTTCACAACAGAAAAGGCTTTTAGAGAATATAGCAAAATGTAAACGCATTCGAAGAGGCCACGGGAGCCAACACGTGTATTGGGCTGTATAAGTGTCCAGAAACAGATCACATGTATGGCTCAAAAATAATTATCAGGCATGTTGATATTTGATCATGATCTTAAGAAAACACTTGAAACGAACGGTATTATCGCATGTATCGAGAGGAGCGCATCCAATGAAAACTGACATGTGGCAGCTACGAATGGAGACAGTTCGAGCATCAACTTCACGATGACAGGCGGAATAAGTATAATAAAAGTTCTCTTCTTTATCTCAGAGTGTTTCGAGTCGGAAAATGAAAGTAATCTCATTTTTAGCAGGTGCTCAGAAATTTTCACCAAAATGTGTCACAATCTCTTTGTTCTACATGTATAACGATTCTACTGCCAGCGACTACCTTTGTTTTTTTCTTGCACTAGAAACCTTCTGAATTCAAATTAAATTTGGATTTAGTGAACGCAGGTTAATGAAGGCATAGGAGAACAATGATGAAAAAGATCATATGAGAAACAGTAAACAACGGACCTAACAAAATATTTAAACTCGTATTTCCAATAAATGGAGAGCGCATGTGGCGCAGTGGTCAGAGGTGTCCTACGTCGTACAAGGTCGATGGTTCGATTTCGCGCTCATGGATCACCAGGCCATTCATCCCTCCGAAGTCGATAAATTGATACCAGACCGCTCCCAGACTTGTCTGGGAGGTAAGCGGCATACTCGGTACAGCGGGTGGCCACCGCGGTCATTGTAAAGGTCATATATGCACTCAGTTATCTCAAGCGAAGTTAACAATGAAAACGAATGCATGGCGCATCCCTCGTGGATTGGTCAACGCCGAGAGCTTTATCCTTTATCCTTTGTGTCGCTGTTTCGGATAGATAAACAAAATGTTCAAGCGCGTAATTTCATTAATTAAAGTGGAGTATGTTGCTGTTTTGGAAAAAAAACCTAAAAAGCTACTTAGAAGAAAATCTTACACTGAGGATTGATTTTTGTTGATTCGAGACGAAACATGGAACATGACGATACACGAGATGCAAATGACGATGTTCAACACGGTAAGATGGTTGTACCTCGTTAGAGCAGACGGCGGCACAAAGTACGTTGACAACACTTTCACATCAAAATCACCGATGTCATACACATAATATACGGCAGCAAAAGCGCCAACAATCTGTGATTATATTGATCAATGAATCGATGTCTTGGCTTTTCCCTTCAGAGGCTTGTTAACTATCGCCTATTTGAATTGTGCACAACTTGCCTCGCATTGTTTTCGAAAAACAGTTTTACATAAATGCTATAGAGGAGACTCTATAGTTGTTCTACGAAAGTTTGATATGGAGGAAATGCGTGATCAGATGAGAGTATCAAAAATCTTTTACTTACTGTAACCACGAGAAGAAGCAGACCCAAAGCGATGCCTTTGTTTTCGTATTTGCTGGAACGAACTGTCGCCACACTCCGCTCACAGCTCATAGCTGCCAATGCGAAAATCTGAATTCTCTCGACATCTTATAACTCTGAACTATTATAGTTGTAAATAAAGTAAGTAAAACAGCGTTATGTTAAATAGATTTGTGATATATAGACGGTGACACTCACACTGAAGCGAGCCTCCGTTTGGCCCATAAAGATCGGCGAATATCTGCCTTGAGGCATTCATAGAGGGTAGCTATCTTATATATTGGCAAGTAACAACAAAATTACATAATTCATACTCATACTTCATTGCTTATACTCCATATCGGACCGCGATCAGCGGTGCTAACCTTTTCGACTTAGGAGTCCTCCTAGGCCTTTGCTATGCAGCAGGGACGTGCTCTAGTAGTTCAATTAGGCAGGAAAACTGAGGACAACTCACAAAGCGTCCGAACGATGTTTTCTGAAATCTGTTTGTTGCACACAACATCTAACCGGCTTGGGCAGCTTAGATCTTCGAAACCTATCCTATCTTTGTGATCGAAGAGTATATGTTTGGCTAACGAAGCACGGATGGACGGTTATATCGCAAGAAGAGCACGCGGTAGATGAACGTAAAGAAATGAAGGGTGGATTTCAACAAAATGCGCGAATCCTCGAGGAGACCACCTATGCGTTGGACATGTTTGGGTGTTCGTAACACGAATTATCAACTGTACTTGCAGAAGCCGATGTTTTAAAGGTGACACTATGACTTGCACCAGTCGCCATACTCGGGGTCTAACCATTGCCATGGACGACTACCGCTAGACAAAGAAACGAAAGGAATATGTGCTGGTTCCACAAATTTGGTGAAGAAGGACCGTCTATGTATCCAAGTAAGTAATTTCGTATTTAAGATTTGAGTTTCCCTAACTTGTGTGGGCAAATCGCTGTACATTAGAGTTCCATGCAATTGCTCTCACGGCACGGCAAACCCTTAGGCGAGGTCAGTAAAGCAATCGCAGCAGTAAGTTGAAGACTTGTGGTCTACTTTGATCGAAAACTATAACATATCCTTTTGTGATTATTTGAGGCAACTTATGTGGCCTGGTAAGGGCTCTTGTACAGCCCGATACACGTGTTTCGTCCTTACAGACTCGTCAGTCGGGCAGAACCCGTCCTCTTTCGATATTTTTATAATCAGTTCTCTCGGGAGCTCTACTCTCTTATAGAGAGTCATCGAAGACGAACGTCTTACACTCTATGTCAAGCGAAATTTTCACCTAACACAGAGTGTTTTCGCACTCGATTGCTCGTTGGCTGGTATTTTTATCATATTATACCTTTATTTCTAGTGCTTTATTAGGACTTTTATTTTATTAAGATTAGTTCATTGAAACTATAGCATATTTTGAGATTGTTCAATTGAGGAACAGAGGGACAAAGAAATACTGCTGTGCTTGGTACTCGTAGCACTGTCATCATAGAAGGCATGTAGCTCCGTAACAAGACGCACTCGCTGTTGGAACTGTGCTGCTTTCGCTTGATAAACCCATTTTTTAAATATACTAGAGCGGCAACTGAAGCAGAAAGTAGGACTAAGCAACAACAGGGAAGAATATTGCCGATAGTGTAGTCGTTTCCGCTACCGTTCTTATGACAAAACACCACCAATGACGTACTAGCTTTCGGACATTTTCGGGAGACACCTTTGATTTATTGACGAAGAAATATTATTGTAAAGCTATGAATTCACAAATGAAACATGAGAGAAGTTCAAACGCTAAAGAGGTTGGTAAAAACTAGACTTTCTGTTGGTAATAAGGATTAAATGCTTGCAGTATTTCTCCATCACTTCTATTTTGAGAAACGAGGTATCATCATGAAGATGCTTACCTACACCATCTATCGTCTCAGAAGGAATTTGAAATTCAATAGTGAATAGTGAACAGAGAATGAGTCAAGGTAGCAAATACAGTTGGTTCAAAAACATTAGTTATTGCTCAACTAAATGTTGAAAATATTGGACTGCCTCATAATTTCCTTCGCGTTTTGGCACATTTGTTGTAAATCCTTGAGAATGTTTAGACCCACTTCGAGGTTGGTAACCACATGCTCCACACTGAATCCAACTTTGTAATAGGGATGAGAGGCGTTATGGTGATAAAATGTGATAAGGTATTATCACCATTTCTTACCATCAAGTATGGCTCAGTGTGGGGCGTTTTGGCATCAATGAAGCAGGCTATACCCCCAAAAGTACGTAGGCCACTGACGTACCAAGCTCAAAAGGGCATTGAACATTCTAACAGACTATACTGAATGTTTATAACAATGTTCAAAATTAGTCGACGAGACAGATGTCTACATATTCACTGTAGCTAATATTTTTTACTTATTTGGGGAATTCAATCAATAAACGATACAATTACATGATCAATACGTAATCATTTGTTGGGTTCAAAAACATATTTGCTCATTATTTATCCCCTCATCCTTTTATACAAAGGGCACGCTTGTTAGAAGTGTTTTGCTGAAAATAGGATCCATGAAAATTGCAGAGAAGCCATTAGCACTGTTGACAGAACTGTAGTTCTCCGAATCAGGAAGAGAGTACATAGGAAAGAAGTAGGCCCCGCATGACAATTATAGTGAGGATGAGGCCCCGTTTAACCTGTTTTTCAATTTTGACAAAGTAACTATGGTTGGAAAACGTTGTTTTAAAGAAGTAGGACTTAAAATCGGTTGCAAGATGAAATGCTACCAAATGCTCTTGCGCGCAAGCTAGTTTGTAACCACCGGTATGGCGTGTGTGCATAGCACGAAATTGCACAGTGTACCATGAAGGTAGATAGAAAGATTTCTTGGGTTGGGGAATGGTTTTTTAACCTATAAGGGACGACTTGTACCAGCTGAAGTGCACGATTGTTTGAAGACCTTTCTCGATGCGTGAAAATTTGCTCCTGGACATTTCACAATTATTCAGAAGCCTAAATTTCCTTGATTTCGACGATCTATCCAGCTTTAGATTTATTATCTATTAGATCTATAAAGAAAGAGCTCTTTGTTACGTTGCAGGAGTGAATAAAAAATTATGTTTCACGAAAAGAAAATGTTATTGGACACTCAGGCATCTTTCAATGAGCAAAGCTTTTCCTCAAAACGTTCAGCATTTCCTCGGTAGCACAAATCTCGAAAAATTCAATAATAACGTTGGTTTTCCAAGAAGGCTTTTTATTACGTTACAGCACTGAAATTAAGATTGCATTTCACATGCGGCGCGTATGTATTCCACAAGTATGTGAATGGATTTTCCAACATCGGCACTAAATCATCGCCCTTCAATGACCAGTCGATAGCTTAATCTCCGAAATTTCAGTGGTGTGCTTGCCTTTTGACAAAAGTCTCTTTGCGAGCTGTAACAAAAAGAATAAAACTGTGTTGCACATCTAAGTATTTTTCGTTTAAACACAGCTTTTCTCTCAGACTTTCACACCCATTGGATAGTGCAAAACTAAAAAATTTCAGGGACATGCTTAATTTTCCAGGAAGACTTTTTAGTGCGCCGTTTCAGCTGGTAGGATATTGGGTTTCACACTCGGCGCGCGCTGCACATCACTTGTAAACTGCGCGGCTCGCACCTTTACAGTATGATATAAAAACCATCTGAGAAACAATACACACCCTTCAGATATTGTTGAGTAATCACTAAAACCCAAAAAAAAGTTTCTGGCAACACATATTTCTGACCAATAGTTTGTATAATGCTAATGCTCCAAGCTTTTTACTCAAACACGATTGTCCCTCCACGCTCAGGATTTTTCCATTATCCATAAGTTCTCATTTTTTTCTCACATATATCAACTCTGAAAAATTGAGAATAGACGAATGATTGATATAAACTTAGTTATGGTAGGAGCTTTGATGAAGAGGTATCTAATACAGCATGCGTAATCGCTTTTCATAAATTACTAGCTGTTCTCCGATTTTTACTCTACTTTTTTGGATTTTTTCATCTTAAAAGAATAAGTTGCTGTCACTTGTGGCCCCACATAATGTCTTAGACTATATTTTGGCGTGAGAGATACATTACCCATCTATATGAACTTGCAGTTGGTCTAAAAGACAAATATTTGGAGGAAAACTTGAAAAAAGCGGAAGGCGATTGAAATCTAGAAATGTGGAAGTATTTATACGACTGGACTGGAGTCAACTTTAGCTTTCCAGGTTCTGAAAATGGCGTAATCTGTAAAAATGTTTGCTCTCGTGAGTAAGATGTACAATGGCAACCTCGTGTGTGTTTACTACGTCAGAAAGAATTTTCTGGAGCTCTTTAATAAGAATGAGATAATAACTCCCATGCATATTATGGGAATATTACAGTTACCTATGTAGGATTCTCCCACTGAAGGCCTAGATATTATTCATCTTTATTTGTTGTTTTGTTGCAAGTCTCCGCCACGTCCAACTATGCAAGCGAAGTTCGTATTTTATTGTGTCATTATTGGAAGAAGGATCTTTCATAGCGATCTGCAGTCGATGAAATTAACGAAGTTGAAGGGGAAGGCACAAAAAGCAAATCTGCTGTTGAACGCTGGTTTCGACGCTTCAATACCGGAGATCTTGATCTTGAAGACGAGCCTCGTTCAAGACGTCCAACAGAGCTGAACAGCGAAGTTGAAGAAGCTTGTTAAGAGCTCTCTGATCCGAAGTTGAGGATACTTTACTTCGACCAGATCCGAAACTTGGCGGATCGATGACAGAGAGTCGTAGAAAACGATGGCCTTAATTTTGAAGAATAGTTTCACTATCTTTGTTTAGAATTCATGCATGAGTTCTCAGTTTTTACAAATACCCCAGAACTTTCTTTCTGAACCAAAAATACAAAAAAACAGCAAACATTTCTATCAGTACTCACAACTTACCATGCCATAACCTGTAACGACGATGCCCATGTGTAGGAAGGCATAGGCGTATAAAGGCGGAAAGAAATCACACGGTTTGCTCACTAATGAACTAGTTATCGCATAAATCTAAATATGAACCCTTTGAAATGGCATGAAAACTTCACGATGAAAATTATTGTCTTCTTTATCGTCGACGGTGCTGAGTTGAACAAACTCGTATAGGTGTCTCTGATTCGCTGAAAAATACGTTTTAATTGATTTATCCTAGCATTCACCTGAGAACTGGAGTACAGCGCTGAATTGAGCAATGTAGAGGAGTAATACAGAAGCAGAATAATCTGGAATCGAGGCAGTGGAATTCTGTTGCACATATTATCAAATTAAAAGGAAATTTTTACTTTCAATAGTCGTTGAAGTAAGAAAGTTACTTGTCATGAAGAATGCCAAGGGTTACTGTTCCTTCTTCAAAAACATGCCTGAAGTTGATATACTTTCTTCAAAATTCATGGATGACGTTTCAGTGACCTCGCTTTCTTCAGAGCCTAGATGTATCACAACATACCATATCTATTGCTCAATTAATATTTCTTACACTCACTGAACATCTAGTACAAAAATCGATTCGGATGTCAATCTGTTCTTTAAAAATTAATATGTAAGTCTTCAAGAGGTATTATAGGTTAATCTGTCACGTAAGCAATTAAAGAGCAAGTTTATCTAACATGTAGACATTTGAACTGATTTTTGAGTAATTTTTCCCCATTTCGCACCCAATTCAGCCCCTTGCAAAAAATGCTATTTTTTTATTTCTGTAGAGTTTTAATAGTTACTCCTTAGCTTCAATCTCGAGGAATTCAATAATTTCTTTGGTTCCTAGAGAAATCTTTTTGCTCTCTAACACTGTAAAGGAAATCAAGTTTCACGCTTTGGCTATTTTCGCTGGGAACAGTTTTCCTTCTAGACTTTCAGTAACTATTCAATAGCAAAAATCTCGACGATTTTGATGGCATACTCAATTTCTGAAAAGAACTTCTTAGTGTGTTGTTGTACCCAGAAGAAGATTGGGTTTCTCAACCGGCGCGTATCATGTTGGTTAGGGTGCTTGTAATGTTCCGAAAGCGTGGTGACTTGATGCCAATGTTACGAAATCGCATCCATATACGGAAGCAAGAACGCGCGCCGCGTGTAAAATGCAAGTTTTTTTTACTATTACAACACAAAAGAAAAACTTTTCAAAAACTTAGTATGCCTTGTAAATTGTTGAGATGTAAGCTATCGAACGACTGTCTTAAGGAATAGGTCCAGCAAAAAGTACTCGATTGTGAAACATATTTCGATTTTCACTGTACAAAGTCTTTTCTAAGAAAATTCAGCAATCATTCGATAGCATTAATTACGACAAATTCAATATCGCTTTTGGTTTTTCAAAAAAGCTATTCGTTGCGCTGTTACGTTGAAATTAAGGTTGCATTTCACATGCGGCGCGCATACCTTGCACCGATATGTGGATGGATTTGGCAACGTTGACAATAAGCCATAGCCTTTTAATAACCAGTGCATAGCTTAAATCTCGAGGATTTCAATGGTGTGCTTGCTTTTTTAAAAGGAAATCTTTTAGCGCGCTGTAGCAGTGATAATAAAACTTTGTCACACCTTTAAGTACTTTTCGCAGGAAACAGCTTTTCTCTTAGATTTTCAACAACTATTCATAGCAAAAATCTCAATTATTACGAGCTATGCTTGGTTTTCAATAAGGTTTTCTTAGCGCGTTGTCACAGCTAGAGGAAAGTTGGGCTCCGCCCTCGGCGAGCACTTCTGCTCCCATGCGTGAACTGAGGAGCGCATGTAGCGCAGTGGTTAGAGGTGCTGTGCGTCTTGCACGATGTCAATGGTTCGATCAATGTGCTCATGATTCACCAAGCCATCCATCCCTCCACGGTCGGTAAATTGGTACCAGGTCGGTCTTAGACTTGCCTGGAAGGATAAGTAGCTATGTGCGAATGATTTCACAACATTGGCATCATACCATCGCGCTTACGGAACATTCGCAACAAACGGCATCAAGCCACTAAGTCTCAGCCTTCTTCCAGATGTTTGCGGGTTTTCATCGAATTGTCTGATTTTTGAGCATCAACTTTACCAGTTACTGAAAAAAAAAGCAGTCATATTCTTACAAAACATCGCCTGCTACAAATCAAACGTCAGTGCAAGAATGGACATCGAATGAAGCTTCGGTTGTGCTTACAAAGTGTTTGGCGATGCTACAAGTCTATGTGTCGTGATAAAATCAGTATCAAAGCTGAAAATTGGTTCGAAAACACTCATATTCTCTTCAAAACGGCTAAGCGTTTCCATAAGTGTTGAGCTGAAGAGTTAATATCGACCAGATGGCGCAGAAGAAATCCCGGCATGGACCACACAGCGACCGTAGTTTGGAACAGTTATATGCGCGAAACAGTTGCCGAGAGCTTGATTTAACGTTGTGGTGAAAAGATTGGCGTTTATGGTAAGATCGTGGAAGTAAACGGGTCAGTGTTCACAAAGAGGAATAAATAACAAGCTGGTCGTGTGCTATCCTAGCAATGGATTTTCGAAGGAATTTGTCATGAAATAGTTATATATTTTTTTGTAATGGTGGTTCTGGATCGCAAAACATCATCCCTTCTGGCTGCCATTGAAGAGAACATTGCCGAAGGCTCGATAATCTGCTCGGTTTGTTGGGACGGTCACAACGTGGACGATATAGCAGAGGCTGGTTTCCAACATTTCAAAGTCAGCAGCCGTTACATTCGTGGATCCAGACACACATACTCACACGTGAGTGGTAGAAAGAGACTGAGGATCTGCAGAATGGAGGAACAAACGGCATCGAGGCACCGTGCGTTACCTCTTACAGTAGTACTTGCCTGGAAATTATATGACGTCAGATGGTCGCAGGTCAGAATGTTCGAAGTCATTTTTGGAAACGACCGAGTTTTTGGCCTACTGTTTCTTGAGAATCTCAATTGTTAGTATAGGTGACGTTTTCATGTCGCTGTATAAGCAATGAGAGAATTTTGGGCGTCCAGCGTCTTGAATCTGATATCTATTGTGTTGTATAGTTGTCGATATTCGGCGAACATTAACAACGTTCCCTTTGGAAGCATATGGAGGTGTAGAGAAGATTCTAGAGTACCAGAGTCATATGCTTTATCTAAAGTTTTAGAAGCGGAGAAATCCTCAGATTTTATTACAAAAATCGCAAGCCACATGTGAATTGCGATACGCGATTGACACGACACCGAGTGCGAAACTCAATATTCTGTTAGCTGTAACATCCTACCATGAAGCCTTTCTTGAAAACCAAGTGTATCATTGGAATCGTTGAGATTTGTGCTATCGTAAATTTTTGAAAGTCCAGAAAAACACCATGTCCGGCGAAAAATTCTTGAGTGTGAAACAAAATTTCATTTTTACTCTTCCAGCGTAATATAATGGCCATTCAAAAAATAAATGAATCGTTCACATTCCCAAGATTTAAACTATCTAATGACTTCTGAAATGTTCAAAAAGAACAAAAACACGTTGTTATGAACATGGATGCGGCTAGGGGAAAGGTACTAAAATAAATTACACCGTCGAAATTGTCAAAATTTAAGCTAAAAAAATAACTACTACTATTCTAAAAAATAGCAAAAAGTCGTTTTTTAAGAGACTGTGCATGGGTGCGGATGGGTGACAAGAATCGCTTTTTGCATCAAATTTCCACTAAGGGTGGAAAATTTTATCTAAATCTTTGGATATGGTATAGTATAGTACGTCTAGGCAGTGACGAAGAAGAAGTCAACAAAACGTCAGCCAACGCTTTAGAAGGAGTCATGCCAACATCGCGTAAGGCTTTTTTTTTCAACAAGAGCAGTTTGTATGACTGCAAAAACTGGATGTCCGTCGTGTTTGAAAGCCGAAAACTGTTGCGCAAGTCTGTTCATTGTCATTTACCTTCATGTTCCAGTGGAATGTAGAACTAAAAATGTACTTGACTTGTACATAGAGCAATAGTGGAAGTGATGCTAGTGAAAGAACTGTGTAAAGCACTTGGACAATACGAAACGGCTTATATTCCGCAATATCCAGCCCATCCTGAAGTATGAATTAGTTTCATAACAAAAAAATTCGAAAGAAGAAATATGGGAAAAACAGATGACAGGGACCGCTCATTACCTCTCTACATTCCAGTTCACTAACGTCTTCAATAGGATTCATGGTCAAACAAGTCAGTTGTAGATAACAGCCATCTGCTGAAATTTTACTTCCTTCCTTACCTCTTTATATCCAATCAAATCAACTGTAGCAATTTCGAAAGTAACAAACACTTAGACACCTAGGTGGTCCGTCTTCACTATTTGTGCGGACCCCAGCACATATTCCAATTGGTATATTGCTGGTCGTGCATATGATATTCCTTAGTTTCCTTACCTAATCTTGCAAGAGCGTTCTTAAGTCTTCACGATGTCGTTTCCGAGGAATGGATTTCAGCGATGAATCCTTGGTCGAGCTTCCTACTTGTCGATTCGGAGATGATGTTAGGCCGAAATCAAAAGCAGGAGTAAGAAAGAAAATCAATCGATTGCTTATGGACGATGTAAAAGTCGAAATCCATTTTGAAAGTAAAGATGCAAAATTATTAACCTTAGTGATAATTTTCTTTACTTGTATGAAAGGGAAAATTGCAGGTATCTATGCATAGCGTATTGTAGTTCATGAATACAAGCGATAAAGCCTCTCTAGCAACAGTGCTATAAAAACAGTCGACAATAAAAGATAGCAAGCAAACTCGTTAGATGAAAACAAATAGAAGGATTGAAAAAGCCGAGATTCAGGCTCAAAACAAACATTCATAACCATGTGACGGAACAAGTGAGTGGCTTTTTCAATGTTGCTAACGGAATGGCACTCCAATCACTAGTGAATTAACTACCCATAAGTTTCTCTTCATATCTGAATTCTACATGTGGTGAGATTACCGTTTTCAGTTATACTTTGGGCTGATTGTATTCCGTGTTGTTCCATGTGCAGAATACAAACAGCTGCTTGTTATGAACAGCTTGCCACCACATAATCGAGGTGGCGTACATTATAATGACGATACGAAATTTTTCTTTTCATAAGCACCTAAACAAGCGAAAAATCTCAAAATCAGGATTTGAACTGGAATTATTTCTGTCTCTGACCAGTACTTGAAACTTAAGAGGAGAAACGGTAGAAGTGGCTGTTTCTCCTGCAACTCAAGCGGTATGAGCATTTTGTCGCAGTGGTTCGTCATCTGATACTTGCGTGGTTGCGACGCATTGCTGGTCAAATCAGAAAATCAGTCCAAATAAGGGTCATATAACATATTATGTTCAGGGCACGTCCTCATTTCCTTCATTACTGTCATCTCGAAATTTGTAAAAAAAGGAAAGACCTTACATCTGTTTAATTTCACTCATGATCGAGAATACTGATTACCATCTCATAGTCACCGTTATGCCCCTCCGGCCTGTGTACATATAGAGAAATGCCTATTGAATTTCTTGACTTTCCGTTACTCTCTTAAGCGCTCATCAAGAGATCCACCCGTTCAGCTTATGTATCCCTTGCCACATATTTTTCAAGGGATAAGGCACATTATACCTGAACTCAAGTAATCTCGGTCTCTAAAGCGAGAACTACCATACAATCCTTTTTATACTTCTTTGTTAAACACGGACGTTCATATAGGCGGTTCCGAAACAGCTGTCGTCGTAAGGTATCTAATAAAATTTATATAATTCCGGCGGGGTTCGTTGTCCACTGTTTTTAGACATCGTTCAACAGTGTCAATAATTTCGTTCGTTGAACGATAGTTTCAAGTGTTTTACCATTTAGGTTTGACAAACTAATGTTCATAATCAAGCTTAGTGAGGTTTGAATATTCTTCAAACACCCCAATTTTTCGAATAGATTATTAGTTTTTTTCTATAAACTGTTAAGACAGAAATCAAAGCAGTGCGAATGCTCGTTCTGATATTTCAATCTCAACTCTTTTTATAGCGTCCATTACTTCGATATCTTGACGTCCACATATTATTTTACATAGTTTGAGCTTTATTGTGTATCTTCCCACATATTGCTATTTTGAGTTAACGGCCCAACTTTGTACATAATTTCGATTCTTTTCCGTTATCCGGAAGGAAATAAAGATTCGGAAACTTTCGCTGGAGAAGAACTTTTCAAGGTTAGCAGTCAGTCCAACACCTAAATCGACGGGGGAAGGGACGGAGTGGGAGAAGGTTGCTGTATGTGCTCGCCTTTTGAAAAAGGCATTTTGTAAGGCTATAGCATCTATAATAAAATTAAGTTTCACACCCACTGAGCGCTCTTAACTTTATCTCCTGTATAATTTGGTGATAGCACTATTACTGTAACTTCCGAACCATCACTGTCCATTATCGAATTTTCGTGAGGGCAAGAATATTTTCGAATTCATAGATAAAAAGGTAACACGATTAAGGAAGAACACCCAACTTTATGTCTACCTTTTCAGTCATGACGAAGGGCCACTCACAATGCGTTGTGGATAGCGTTGTCGAGAAAGCGATTATGCCCCGCCATACTGTTAGGAGAGGAAGGTGCACGTTGACGATTGGGTTACAATTGAATAAAACGATGAAAAAATTAACTCGTATCCGAGATTCAAAGTGCCAGATGGGAAAGGCAATAGGCTCGCCTTTTTGTCAATGTACCCTGGACATTATATGAATAAAATAGAAATGGTTTCGACAAAGGAAACGTCAAGTGTAAAAAGCGTTTGTGTAAATGATAAAATCATTTCATTGAGTCGTAAATGCTAGAATCATGCATGAAATCCTAGTAACAATGAGAAAAGTAACAACTATGCAAGCTCAAGTACAGGTATATCGGGTAAACACGATTATGCTTATGTTCAATGTCACAAAGTCAGCTAGAGCTTCGATCCGACATCTTCGACGCGTCCGACGTGTAAAAGTCTTCTTCATCCATAAATTCACCACTGCTGTCAAGTCTCCACAACAAAATCCTTGCATACATGTTGGTCCATTCCACACTCAGCTCTAGAAGAAAATTTTGAGCTCAGAAATGACCGATGGATCCTCGAAAACAAGAAGTAATCGTTCTGAGTAGACTGAAGTTTTCTTCTTATGTCTTTTAGAATGTAGTGTTTGGAGGGTCTTGTCAAACTAGACTGCACAACGCGGCTCATTAATGCAAGAAGGACTTCTTTTTGATTTTAGTTGCATTGTGCCATATAATTAGAGATAAATCCTTGTGTATTCATGATATACTACAATACCATGTCGCTTACTATACGTGAGTCCCAGGTAGCACAGGGTTGGCGATGCCGCTAAATACCCACATGAGCATAGTAGGCCCTGCTCTGGGCTAACCAAGCCATCTATCCCTAGAGAGTAGGACAGCTGATACTATGCTGTAGGATCAGCTCGTTCCGCTCAATGAACAAAAGCTACCGGTAAACAGCCGTTTTTAAGATTTCAAGAAGTATCAATTGACATCTGACGACATCCATATATATCAGTAATCCATGGACACCAACTTAATCCTTACGTACATCGTGACGCCTCCGTAGGTGATGGATGTGAGGAAACGAAACGAATGCGAAAAGTGCTGTGATTCCCACTATATGTGATATTTTACAAATGAAACAATTGTTAGGTTGGTGGAAAAGTAATAGCGGTCCCAGACCATGCTGAAACCGCACCTAATTTTGTACTTTGCTTCAAATGGAGAATGATATGAAGGTCGACGTTGAGTTCTTCTGCAACATCTTGTGTAGTCTAGGAGGATTGACCCTGATGTTTGCCTTCCCCACGACGTCCGAGTGAGTTTTGAGCAAAAGTGATTGCGGTTTACGCATAGTTGAAGTGCGTCTCCTTTATGAACTTCTTGAACCACCACTGCACTGCACGTTCGCTGGCACTTTCTAAGCCAGATTCGTTGTTGATGTAGCGAGTTATCTCTGCTCGTACAAAGGAAACATAACATGATGTTAGATCAAAACCTACTTTCACGAAGTAGTTGAGCTCGCTCCTCAAAAACCCGGTAATGAATAAAGGCGCTCGCTTCATCGGCCGCATTCACTGCATGAGCGAATCGAACACAACTTTCGCAGATCTGAAGGAAGGAATTTCGGATCGTCACACCTACTATCCATGGACACTATAGCGCAGATACTATAAAATATTATGGACGCCAAACTAATTATAGTCATAGTGTGTTCATTTGAACACACTAAAACTCGAATTTGGAAATGATATCAATACAATTCTTACCACTCCGAGAGTCCGTGAAGTCGTCAAACCACCTATGTCCAGTAGCGTCCGCTGCATCATGCGCTTCATGACTTTCCTGCAGATCGTCAGTTCGTATTCTGTATTCGCTTATCTTGAACTTTTCACTCACCTATGGGCGTCGATAGCGTGATCGATTGTATTTACATTTTCCAGGTCATCTTAAATAACACGAATAATACAGTGTCAATAATAATAAATCAAAACATTATTATTAACATATCTTGAATAACTTCCAAACAGCGTCAAGCTCGGTAAGAACATGATCGCGAGTGCCTGTAACCACCCTTAGCATCGAAGAACAGCAAGCAGATAATCTACGACGATTCGCCGCACTCACTCTGGTCTCTCGGAGTTCCACCTCAACGATAACAATGGGGTGGCGTTTCCACGAATTTTTTCCTCCTGATTCGATAATCGTTTCAGAAATTTGGAAAAAAAAATCCTCACTTCACTAAGAGAAGAAGCAGCTCGCGTTAGATCAGCCAGAAACGTATACATTCGGACATATCGACGAGCATGACCTGCCGTAATGACTATAGACAGTGGCTCTGGGGGTGTGATGAGTAGCCGTCGCGTCCCACTTTCTGATATGAAAGCGCAACAACAATTATTAAGTATAGGTTTTACAGTTCAAAAACAAGCGAAAGGTTTAGTAGCTTTGTAATCTACAGTTAAACAGATTTTTGTTACACCAACCACCAGGTGAACCTGGTTATGAAAACAACTCATCAGTCGCAAAAGAAGACCATAGGTCTCACCAATGTCGATAGCTGATATATGTCTACAGTCAAATCCTCTTGCTTGTAACTCTGCCCTTAGCTTGAAGACAACGACACGTCTGCTCACTCTGGAATTTTCTATCATTCTTCCATTTGCAGTATGATGCTGGATCATTTGGAAAAGCATGAATATTTCCAACTAAATCAAATTTACTAAAAAAAATTGAGGTCTGTTATGAGCACTTCAACTGTGCAAGACACGTGTTTCAACCTTTCAGCGTCATCAGCTGCATGGCTTTGGCCCAGTCAGTTTCCCGGGGGTAATATACCCTGCTAAGAGGAACGGACATCGTAATACTCACGCGCGCCGTCAAGTGATAAAAGCACCGAACGGGCAGTGTTGTACTCTCGATTGCTCTTGGCTGGTAATCGTGAAACATTAAACCATTCGCTTTGAGTGTGTTCATAAGAGCACGCTCAAATTTCAATATGCCTGATAGTTAATTTTATACCTGACAGCATAGTTAGTTATATTTATATGATTGTAATCATTACGGCATCAGTTCCCTTAGCACGGGATATCTCCCCACGAAAGCGACTGAGTCAAAGGCACTATGCAACTGACGAGGCTGAAAGGTCGAAACACGTGTGTTGCGCCGGATAAGTATAAGTGCCCATGACAGACCTCATCAATGGCTCAAAAATAACTATCAGGCATTTCTGCTCATAGATACTCCATAGATTGAGCTATGTAAATATCAACAGGCAGAAAACAAATCACCTATTTGGACGGTGATCGTATAGGAAATGAATGG
This sequence comes from Parelaphostrongylus tenuis, assembly GCA_019055375.1. NCBI lineage: Eukaryota > Metazoa > Nematoda > Chromadorea > Rhabditida > Metastrongylidae > Parelaphostrongylus > Parelaphostrongylus tenuis. Next base: position 27,855 of record JAHQIW010005813.1, read on the forward strand.
AAGATCTACTGAAGACGCACAAGTGGCGAGTTTGAAATAAAACTTAGACGAAAATCTGTGCAAAAAAGCTTACTCTTTACTAAAACCATCACCACCAGCACAAAATATTAGATGTCTGATAACGTCACACATTCTGCGCACATCATCAAGGATAGCCCTGGTGACGAAACTGCAGATATTGAACATTGGTGAAGAGCTAAATTATGACCACTTGACAGACACATCAATTGCACCTATGAAAAAATGGTTGGAATGGATACACATAGGCTTGACTTAAGTCCATTTCGCACCTCACGACCGAATCCACCAAATTCTCAAGCGTTTTTGCATCAACTTCACCATGCAGCATACTTTCAGCCTTATCAGAAACTTTGTCAAGTTCTTCGACTAGATCAGCCATCACCTGGAACATTACATGTGTGTTGCCAAAATATACATGACAGACTGGCGAAGCGGTTACCTGCACGCCCTCGATTTTATATAGCGATAGAAGATTGACATGGTCTCTAGAAGCTGCGTCTGTGGCAGTTCTTAGGAGACGAACTAGAACACCTTGTTTAACTACGGCACGGCAAAGCCTAGACGGTAGATCTGGAGAACTGGGAAGTTCGACATTCAGATCTGACTCCCAAATTTTGCCTGCAAAATTGCTGATTAACTCCATATCTAGGCGAAACCGGTGATGTATATCAGCAAGCTGATCTGCTGACTGAAAGAAATTGTCTAACTATAAGTTTTATCTTATTCACCATATGCACTTCTATCCGAAGACACTGATGCAGGTGCGGCTCTAATGAAAACTCGATCCGAAAAATCACAACGACCAGTGTTGACGAAAACACACACAGAACTGAACCAAATGCGCTATTATAGATATGAAAATGTGAGGAAAAAAGAAGAAGAAGAAGAAGCCAACATAGCCACGATGGTGATCAGTCCTCGAAGAAGAAGATCATATGCAGCGTGACTATGGCTATCGAGTGTGGAGTCACGCAAACAACGAATCACAAACACGAGCTGCATCATCTGCATTGGCTGTATACCTTTGAGAAAAAGAATGGAAAAGCTCATAGGGCAATAAGTTGTGAAGTGTAGGAGTACTGAACTACTACGGGATCAGTGCACATTGCTAAACGATAACGCTCTCGCGACGAGTAGCGCTATAGATGTTAGCCCTACGAGGAGCACAGTTATGGACAGGCGTTTTCGCTTAAGCGGCAATCGCAGTCAGGCAGCATCTGTACGTCTGTGCATGGATGTCTAACTGTCTGCGCCTGCTTTCCCACGAGACGTAACGTCGCCATTACAGTAGTTGAGTGAGATTTGACGTCGCGCTGCTTGGTACTAGACGTACCACATGGTCCTCAAAAGGTTAGACTAATTGACGAAGTGAGCAGTATAACACCCAAAGATAGCACACCGGTGATTTATTTTGGTGGTGCCATTCAGTGACTTATTTTGACGCATAATTTTCTTGCAACCTCATGCAATCAATCGCTAGCACATCACACACAGAGGCTATGCGGGTCCACTAGGTGTGCCTGCAAAGTATATTTTCCGCACAACTAAAGAAAGATGGCGTATGGAGGGCTTTATTCAAATCAAGCGTTCTATTGCTCAAAGAAGAAGATATTACAAGTCAGCCAATTTGGAGAAATGTTCGATCGCGCTGAACATTGAACATGTCCATGCCGTCCGTAACATTCAAAATGGAAAAACGTTTAGGTCTAGAGAGTGCTGCTAGTGGAAAGGCGTGAACGTCCATGCTTTAATGGATTGGCAACGCATGCAGTGTGTAGCATCATGTTTGAATAGCAGTTCGTTGCTATTCGATCTTACACCGCTGTGATAACTACTCGGTTTCGTACAAAATGAAAGAATATCATAACTCAATAGTAAACATCGTAAAATTCTTACAAAATTTGAAACTTCATACCGTTTGTTTCGACTGCTTCCTTTAGACCACACTCAGAATTTCAACACACCTGATAGATATTTTTGAGCCAAAATGTCATGTGGTCGTTTATGGGCACCTTATAGAGCCCGATATATGTGTTCCGGCATTGACAGCCTCATCAGTCGGGCAGCACCCTTAGTCTTGGATGATTTCAAGCATGTCTTGAGAAAACTCTCGGAACGAACGGTATGATATTTCATAAGTACCAGTCAAGAGTAGTCGAGTTTCAAAACTGTCCATTCAGTGACATTTTCACTCAATGGCACTTAATGGCTGTAAAAAGTTCCGCGCCAACTTTATATAGGGGTTGAGTTTTCCGAGAGAATTGAAAAATAAAGACGAAGGGTACTGTCCGACTGATGAGGCGGTAAAGGCCGAGACACGTGTGTCGGGCTTTATAAGTTGCCCATAAAAGGCCACATGACATCCCTTAACTATGGCGTGGAACATAAGAACCACAGTTTGTCGTTGCCAGACACCGCGCGCGGTGCAATGGTAATAAGGGAATTTATTTAATGGATTATTAGGTAAACTGACCTTGTTTCTACTACTCAAAGCCTTATTGAAGTTTTTTCTATCAAAACTTGCTATCTTCTAGAAAAAGAAATCCCCTACAGTGACAATGAGAATCTAAATCTCATAAGAAAACTATGACACCATCATTGAAGAGTGCCGCAAGATCGGCCGTTCGGCGCCTGAGAGATCAACGTCGTAGTCAAGGAGTTATATGTGGATATTGTACGAGTGCTTTTTTTCAAACACAAGAATTGTACGTGCATGAATAGCATAGGAGGGAGCATTGAGGTACTTCATGGAGTATGAGTAGAATAAGAGCAGAAACTTTTTGAGAGCGAAAGATCACAATGAAAGAGTCGAGGCCATATAAAACCACCAGAATTGCCGGTGTGACAACCATAGGTATCACAATGAGCATAGCGAAAAGTATTTAGCGCCCTCCACTCCGCAACAAAAAACTGAATAAGGCTTCGTCGCGAGAGTGTTATGAAAGACAAACGGTGCAGCTTTTTTTTTTCTACACAGACTTCTTTATTGACCGCTGTGAAAAACGGTCGTAATAAACCTAGTGAGCATGTTCTCACCTCGGTACTATCTGGTTGAAGAATCTGTTCACAGACACCCAAAACTCTCTCGTGTGATTCGACTACGTGATCGAAATCATCCAAATGATAGTGATCATCCTTCTGACCGGCAATGGCTGCTTGAGAGAGATTGCTTCTAGAATATTACAGACTTAGTAAATACCTCATCGTTAGGATAAACGAAGATATCGACTGACCTAGAACTCACCTAAAAAGTTCGTTTATCCTATGCAGAGTCGATTTGAGAACATCACGCAGCCTGCTCCAGCCAATATCGTCAAGTTTCTTGGAAATACAACGATGTAAAGAGCTGATTCTAAAGCAATAAATGATTCCTAGTTTACGATAGCATATTATGGCAACAAGAACGATGATACCTGTTTGCTGCTTCAACTTTGTTCGATAATACAGCTTTCGTTCGAGATATAGTCCAAGATCCAAGTTTACAGTTATTGGCCAGATAGAAAGTGCCGTGCTAGAAGTAAAATCAAGCTATAGAGGATAAACTTCGGCAATTTACCATCCATCTTCGCAAAGTTTTTTTTCACTGGTGGATCTCAGTAGTTCTAGCTTCGATCGTATTTCTTCTTCTCAAACGCCGTAGAGTACTGTTTGAGCGTTTCCCCTTTCAATCTCCAGAATACCCTGGTTGTGGTGTTCCAGAAAGCGTTCGTTGTGTTTGAGAGGATGTGCGGAGGGGAGGAAGGAGGGTTCAGCCCCAGCCGCGCCGCGACGAACACCACAATCACTGTGCTAGGGTGCCCCATAGAAGATATAAGCCTATTTAGAGTTGGAAACAACATACACTAGCTTTCAATTGAACCATGGCGCCTAATTTCCTAGTTGCTGTATGCAACAGCTGATTTTGGGTCCACTGCAAATTGAACTGAACTCAACTCATGCCTGTCACTCCGGCCATTTTCACTAAATTACCCCACTAACCTTACATATTCCAACCACCCTTTTTCCAATTCCCGTACTTCACCTATTGTAGAATTTTCCAGAATCCTCTATATATTTCCCAAATTTTTGAGAAACTTATTCCTGTTTCGAGCATGGGACGCACACAAGGTCGATGGATATTCTCTGAGCTCACGGCTACCCCAAGTCTTTCATTCTTCCAAGGTCGGCGAATTTGTACCAAACTCGTCAAGGAGGCTACCAGCACTCACATGATACACCGGTACGGGTCAAAGCGAGTCATTGTAGAGGCCAGATATGCATTCAATCACCTCAAGCGGATATGACATTTGAATACAGATGCAAGGCGCATCTCTCACGGGATTGATCAACGATGACTTTATCCTTTGCTCTCTTTATCTCTTGTTTGTTATGAAAGTGCTCATCCATCTAAAAACTGCGATAACGTCAATTATTGGCAAGCAGCTTCACACATGTGACCAATATTTCAATAGGACACATTTCAAATTACGCAATGTTTTCAAGGATGATACAATGCATGGGAGCATATCTGTCAGTGAGTACTATGAGCTGGAATACCTGAGTATCCACTTCAACAGCTAAACTCTCTGCATTCCTCGCTGTCAGCAACTAGCCCGCTGTTCATGGATAAGATACTTGTTCACTATGACAGGTGGAAAATAATCTTTGCTGGGGTGGCTCATATGGTATAACCAGATTAACTCAGTACGACAAGGGCTGACGTTAGGCGATTCCGCCTTCCTCAGAACCGTTTTGTTCTTCTTGAATCCCCTGGTAATTATTTGAGGACCAGCCTCACAGAGTCTTACGAAGGCCAGGATTGACTAAAATGCACAGCACAAAGAACTCTTCTCCACGACAATGAAGACAACAAGAGATTGATTCACAAAGTTTTGAAACATTCTTTCAGATAAAACTGAATTTGAATGAGGTCACAAAATAGTCGACTGAAATGCATTAATTCACAAAGTGCCCATCTCAGTAATGGGTTCAGCCCGAGGGGACAGAGTAGATACGAAATTCAGAAACAAAAACCAAAAATGAAGAAGATGAGACCTCTTCTTGGAACAAATCCGAACTGATTCCGCTGAACATGTCAAGCAGAGCAGATGTTGCTGCTTCGGGAGCAAAACAGAAAACAACACATGGAGGTCCTAAAAATGAACATAAGACAAATCGACGCTCAAATACAGTTTGAAATGTTAGCTCATAACCTTTACAGTCAATACTGCGCAAAGTGTCGTCGCTCAGTAGCTTCGAGTACGAATACGTGATCGTCCCTCGCGAATCAACCGGACTAATAACACCAGGCTGGATTGAATCTGAAATATTAGAATGAATATACCTACAATCGAGACGTGAGACCACTCAAGTAAAATAGAAACCTTCGTTTATAGCGTCTGGGACGATGAGGCTGTCGTTGAGGACCGGAGAAATATCCCAAAATAAATGAGGCACAGGTAGAGACCCATATGAACCGCCATGACAAGCAGTTGGCAAATCGAAAAGGTACTGTAAACAGAAAACCCAATCTGTAAAAGACACAATATACAAAAATTATCCCGTTAAATTACCTCACATTAAAATCGGTACCCTACGTTAGATATAATGTTAAACTATACTTCGCAGCCCAAATTCTCCACCAACATCTTTCTCCCAGACATATACATTAGGCCGCTCGATAAGTTTTGGCACTAGAACAGTAAACACCTAATTTATCAAAGGGAAGTGATTAATATTGCACGGTTTTCGTACCGTTCAATTGTGCCTTTTCCTGCAAACATTTTGGTGTAAAACTTGTCCTTATTTGCTTCAATATGGAGCTGTCTGGTGAAAAAATTTGCTTGCTATTCATGCACTAGTGGGCGTGTAGGGGAAAATGTTAGTGAAACGGCGCGCAAGAATAATAGAGCTATCTGAGGACGGTCCAAGTGCGACTGATCCTTCAGACTGTTCACTCCAGCTTTGATCTTCGCGAATCACTTCCTAGGCGTCCTTCGTGCACCGTAGATCCCCCAAGTTCCATTAATCTTGCGCGCCGCTTCACTAGTATTATCCCCTATGTGTCATTCGTGTATGAAAAGCAAGCGAATTTGTTCTCATGACAGCTCTATCTTTGAGCAAGTACAGACAAGTTGTAAACCAAAATGATCACAAGAAAATGCGCAATTCAGCGACACCAAAATCATGCGATTTTAATTAGCTCTCATCAAAAAAATTAGTGTTTATTGCTCTAGTGCAAAAACTTATGGAACGAGCAAATCTCTGTCTTGTGATATTTTAAAGCATGATACGGAAAACAGATGAGAGCAAGTCGCGATAACTTCCAACAACAAATTCCCTTGAATACTTCGAGAGGATCAACGTCGAGAGCTCTACCCTTCATCCTTTATAGCACCATCCAGCGTGCGTGAGGAGCGACACACTCGGATCAAGGTTCGATCTCGTGCATGATGCCCGCCACGCCTTCTATCCCCCCGACCTCAAACTGAGCGAATTAGTGCCATAATTGTCTGAAAAAATAGCAGTAGTGACATGAGAAGTTAGTAGACCTTCGCGAGTTACTGAAAAGACAGATATGCTATCAACCCCCTCTAACGATGTCTAGCGAAGTCGAACGCAAAGCGCACCTTCTCAGGGACTGATCAATGCCGAGCACTTTATCCTTTGTCCTTTTATGCAATAGGCTTATGTAACTATTGCCTTAGCAAAAAGCTGTGCTATTTTGATTTCAAATGGTCATAAAGTTATCAAATAATGTAAATTTCATTATCACCTGTCACCTGTATCACCTGTCATCCCGTTGATCGTCGAGTGACTCGAGCGGGAACCAGCAACTCTTCTATTTTTCTCTACGCGTGCAAGAGTAGCCCAGTGGGTCCTCCCCGCTCTAGGGATTCGCTGAGCATCATATCTTTCTTCTATCGCTTTCGTGAAGAAATCGGACCAACGGGTCAGTGGTCTTCCTTTGGAGCGCTTGACGTCCCAAGGAATCCAGTCGATAACGGCTCTCGTCCATCGGTTGTCGTTGAAGCGCATCACGTGTCCGGCCCACCTTATTCGATATCCTGGCGTGTAGAACGGCGTCTCTGACTTTCGATCGTTGACGTAGGTCGTAACTTCGTATCCTTTCTCTCATTTGCAGATACGGGATATTCCTAGCATCGACCTTTCGACTGCGCGTTCGATGCCTCCAAGTGATCTTTCATCCTGCTTACGTAGCGACCAGGTTTCTGCTGCATACGTTAGGGCAGGGATAATTGTCGAGTCGAAAAGCTGGGCACGGAGTCGGATGTTCTTTGTCCTCTTCACTACATCTTCGATGCTCTTAAACGTTCCCTAAGCCGCTCGTTTCCTCCTGCTTCAAACTTCACTATAGATAGCAAGCAATACACGTAGTGTTACCTGTAACTTTTTGCTAATGTAATCTTCAAGGCTCTTTGATAAACAACTATCAGGAAGTCGGTAGGTGGCTACCAAGACAAAATAATACAACTGTGGATCGAATTCTCGCAACTGCCCTATAAACTTCAAATTAATTAGAATACTACAGAAGGGAAAGACTCTGAAAGTCGTAACACTAACCCAGTAAATCGTTGACCTCATTTCTAATCTCCTCCTTACCGAGATGATTCAATCGAAAGATCAAATTTGCATGCAGAAACTCAGCACTAACCTAAAACATGAGTAGGAGAACTTATCATCGCACTGATTTATATAAGCTTTTAAGCAGTATCATGATGTTGTAATTTTAAATTTAGGAATAGTGTATAGCACATGAAACGTTAAACCTCAGGCGGGCTATGAACCCCGTTCCACGGATACCGGAAGCGTGTGCTAGCATTACAACACTACTGAGAGACCACCGAATTGCTAGCACTCTATCTTCGATAATAAACTATCAGAGGAGCCAGAGATCAACTTCTGACTAGTCGTTAGTTCCCATCGAAGAAAGACTAGTGACAAATCAGTGGCCTCTCGGTGGTCTCGTGGCACACACGCCCCTGGTATGGGTGAAACGTGTGTTCAATTTCCGCCTAGGATCGATTATTTTGCATATCACTCGATGGTACTTGCTCATTATAAAGCGACAAATGACAAACCGATTTCATTCGCTGGAACAGGGGCTTTTGATAGGAGTATTGGTTATCCAAAAGCTTGGATCTCTGGCTGCAGCCCCATGTGGCTAGCTTTCTAAAAAGCTTTTTCGACGTTGATACGGAAGGAAGTCCTTGCGTTCCAGACGGGCATATTTCTCGTCCGACAGAGTTCTTTCTTTGAACCACTAGTGATCATTCAGTAGCGTAATCGCTGCTGATATCAACGCTGTACTTATTTTCTGGAAAAACTGCTTCTTTACAATGCAATAAGGATAATAAAATTGATTCACAATACTTCTCTAAACGTTCATATGTTCGAAAATCGATGGCCATTGCATCAGCAGTCCACGTGACCCTCTCATCCACGGGCACGTTAACTGGCCAAAGACCGCTTTGCTGACGTTTGTGAATCAATCCTATTCCCCCTGTCGCATTGCAAAGAAAGGATTTTTCCAGAAAATAAGCACAGCGCTCGAATCAGCAGCAACCGCTATCGAATGACTACTATTACTCTAAAGAAAGATCTCTCTCCGGCAAGAAATATGCGCGACTGAGACTAGTTTCATTTTGGATTTTACAGTGTTATAAAAGGCTGCTTTGATAAACCGCCAACGGAAGGCTGTGGCGAGTAATGTTAGATTTCGAAGGGTTACTTACACTCTTATGAAAAGTTCCTGTCCAGCAAATGAGGTTGGCATTTCATTTGTTCCCTTATATCCGAAAAGAACCGCTTTGTATACCACTCAATAATCCTAGATTTGCCTTGCAATCATTTTTGAGCCACGCATGTCAGTGGTCTGTCAATGAGGCTGACAGACTAGACTACTGACATGCGTGGCTCAAAAATGATTGCAAAGCATATTGAATTTTGAGCTGTGGTTTTAAAAAAACACTCGAAATGAAAGATATGATATTTTGAATATACCAGCCAAAAGCAATCGAGTGTACAACCTCTGTGTTTGGTGAGTTTTTCACTGGACATAGAGTGTGAAGCGTGCGTCATCGCTAACTCTTAGTGTGGGGACTTGAGAACCCACAGAGATTAGCAAAAGACGAGAAAGGGTAACTGCCCGACGGACGAGATCGCAAGATCAAAACACGTGTATCGGGCTCTATAAGTCAGCCCTCATTGACAAACCACACCACATGTGTGGCTCAAATAATGATTGCAAGGCATATTAAATTCTGAGCTGTGGTCTTAAGAAAAGACTCGAAACGAATCCTAGATTTATAAATATAAATATAATCTATAAATATAGATTTCTGTCCAAACACAAGAGACACAAAATATAGAATATAAAACCAGCAGATGAATTTACCTGTTCTCCATTTAGCCGCACAGGTTTCTCCTTGCACACTTCGAACATATAGCACAGCCACTTGAATTTGTCTCGAGAATTTATTATACCATCGTATCCTTTTATCAAGAAAGCGAGTTCATTTAACATATTCCTTAAAACTGATTATGTATATACATGTATTGCTGTAAATGCTTTACGATCACTTATGCTCCGAATATTTCGCCAGTGAAGACGAGGTGAAAAATCAACGAAGTTCACTGAGCACTGCGTATTCTTTATTCAGGCTGGAACAATTCTGTAGAATCAAACGTATAAGGGAATTTACAACAGCAGAAAACAATGAATATTTAATTTGAGCATAAATTAACATGCTTTATAACAACAGAGAAGATCCAAACAAGCTCGAGAACTAAAGAGTTTCAGTTTAGATGGTTGTTATTCTTACAGGACCGCGGACCCACGGCCTCTGCGCCTCTGACCTTCGACCTGTTATATTTAACAATGGTGTTTAATGGCGCCTGTCAATGTTAGACGCTGTACACTGGGGCTAGACGCAACGCGTGAAGGTCAGGGTTACAGAGGCCGTGGGTCCACAGTCCCGTAAGGGTGAACACATTTCCGGATCTACACTGAGCGCTATGCATCCAGTACGGAAACGACGGCTCATCTCAACTAATATAGAGCCTGTTTTGTTAATATAAAACCACTTACACTACTTTTCCAGTATTGAGAGTCGCGAAGCGCCCTAGTTCGACTATCCCCATTTTACCGTGAAAGTCGGCTTGACAACCAACACTCAACGCCAAACCATAGCGATAGAGGACCATCGAGTAGTGGCCGAACTCACTCGGAAATTTGAGAACCATCGTGGATGATGGATTTGACGGAACGATTGGAACGCAAAATTGCTTGGTTACGTTTATGACATTACGTGACGTCAAGTCGTGCAAAAAGTAAAATTAGACCTTTATTTCGAATGCTTTATTAAGACCACGCTCAAATTTTAATTGATCCTTTCACTATTTGAGCCAACATGTCATGTGGTCTGGTAAGGGCTCTTGTACAGCCCGAGACACGTGTTTCGTCCTTACAGACTCGTCAGTCGGGCAGAACCCGTCGTCTTTCGATATTTTTATAGTCACCTTCCTCGGGAGCTCTGCTCCCTTACAAAGAGTTATCGAAGACGAACGTTTTACACTCTATGTCAAGTGAAATTTTCACCTAACACAGAGTGTTTGCGCACTCGATTGCTCTTTGGCTGGTATTTTTATCATATTACATTATCATCATATATCATATATACATACCAAACCACATGACAAGTTGGCTCAACTAATAATGAAAGGATTATTGAAATTTGAGCGCAGTCTTAATAAAGCACTCGAAATAAAGGTATAATATGATGAAAATACCAGCCAGCTATCAATCGAGTGCAAAACACTCTGTGTTAGGTGAAAATTTCGCTTGACATAGAGTGTAAAACGTACGTCTTCGATAACTTTCTATAAGGAGTGTAACGCTCCCAAGAGAACTGACTATAAAAATATCGAAAGACGACGGGTTCTGCCCGACTGACGAGTCTGTAAGGACGAAATACGTGTATCGGGTTGGACAAGAGCCCTTAGCAGACCACATGACAAGTTGGCTCAAATAATAATGAGAAGTAAAATCAGAGGAAAGCAATTCGAAACCCGATTATCTACTTCACATGCCAGTCAGATATATATTCTCTGTAAATCAAGTGAATAGCACGAAAAGGATAAAAATAATTTCATTTGGTTAACGTTTCGACGTCATCGAGTCCAATCGACTCTAAAGAAAACGAAGATGTTGAAACGTTAGCTGAACGAATGTTTTTTCTTTCTTATCAAATTTGTGCACGGACTCAATCAACAGAGAATTCATGATTGACTGGTAATGATGAAATTGAAGAAAAGTCGGTTTCGAGATATTTCCTTCCAGATCTTACTTTTACACGACTTGACACCACATAATGTCCTGTGCGTATTCCAGTAAATCTTCAGTCCTGATCATTACATCGAATTCATTATCAACGTAGGCCGTCGAGCTTTCGAGTCAGTTCGGCTGCTACTGGATGATTCAGTTCCGATATGAAAATGACCGTAAATGTTGATCGAGGCGACTTTCCCTAAGAATTCAGTATAGCCGAACTACGGTGCTTCGAGATCTTCAGTACAGCTAGCACATAACTCTTGTGGATCAAACGGAACGTACAGATCCAAAACAAGTTTGCTACCGATCTCCTGAGACAGGAGAATGGGAGCTTGACTAACTTGAGGCGATGACTAGAAGTAGAGAAGCTGAGCAATATTGGGCATACACGCACTGAACGACATAACCACTGCACTACCCGTGCCCCTTCAAACCAGGAACAGAAAAAAAGGCTTGAAAAAATGAATGATTTCTGCAATTATTGCAAGGAAATTTGATTATTTCCAAACCATAGGGCCATTTTTTCCATCATATGTCGTAATGCATAAATTCAAGGCAATCGAAGAAGCGGGACTTTATCAAGAAGAGGACAGTAGTGTCCATAATGAGCCATTAGCTTCCGTTCCTGACGGTCACTACTGCGATGAAATCTTAAGAATACCCAGATGCCATCGTTAGTAGTTCGAGATTTTTGATGCAAAGAACATTCAGAATTGAGATGAAATTCTTTTAAAACTTACACATAAGACTAGGACGATGAAAAAAGGACTCTATAATCCTCTGAAGTTCTCCACTCGTCAAATTCTCTAAGGGTTCAAAGCAATCGCCATTTGTCGCGAAATCGGCTCAGATGTCATGTGATAAGTGATGGATTGCGGAACTAAGACGATACCACAATCTCATAGGCATCAATTCAGTCGTTTCAATCGGTTAACGATAGCTGCTTGATCATGATCGGAGACGATTTGGTAGTCAGCAACTTGTACATTCAGTGATGCGAGACCAGACGATAGTGTTCGCAACGTCGTTGGGAAACCACTCATCTCCGACACCGGCACATTCGCACGGATCAGAGTCGTTCCCACTGCAAAAATTTTTGCACTTTTCTCGAAAATATGCATGCAGTTCTATTGAAGCTACTAATTTTTTGGGCCTGCTAACACTGTCATGATGTTACAAACATATATCATATACCTAAGAGTTCTGAGTAGCGAAAAATTCTTTGGCCATCGGGAGTCGAACCCGCGTTTCACCCATACTATGGGAGTGTGCTACCATCACACCAGCGAGGTCATCGCTTTGCTAATACTATTTCTTCAATATGAACTATTAGAGCTGTCAACAGCATCCAACCCAAGCGTGATTAAGTCCGGTAAGCATTCAACCCAGTCGAGCTGACATCTGCTTGATATCAAACTCGTTAAAGGTTGGTTGCCGCTGAAAGCTCTGATAGTTCATTTGGAAGAAAGGATGGCAGCAAAGCGATGGCCTCGGTAGTGTATTGGGATCACGCGCGCCAGAAATTGATTGAACACGGGTTCAGCTCTCGCCTGGGGTCTAAAGTTTACACTCGAACTCATAGGATATAATCCGTCAACGTTAAAACACTCTACTGGCTCTACAAGTGGCATTGATTAATGATAAGAAGGAGCTAAAAATTCAGTTGACTTCTCACAATGTGTTCCACTACAATTGATGATATCCGCTCTTCGACGAGCCAACTCCTGCAGTACTGTCTGCGCTTCTGCACCATTTTCCAGAACGATATCAGCCCTCATGATCGGTTCCACCAATCGGGCGTTGGCGCACTCAAACGCCTCAGTGACGCATTTGTGTGCACAAGAAGATACTGAATATAGAATCGATGCAGGATTTTCGTGCTCAAAAATGCATATATAGGCGTAATCAAGAATCATAGATGCAGCAATTACTTATTAAACAAGAGTAGGTACTTTCCCATTATCTTCATCAAATTTTCAACCCTTCAACAGCGATATCTTTTCCGCTTTTTTCAGACTTTCAGTTGCCATTCGATGGCTAAATCTCGGCAATTTTGATATTGCTTTTGATTTCCAAAAAGGCCTTCTTCGTGAGCTGAAGCTGAAAATGATGCTGAGTTTCACACTCGGCGCGCATTTTCGTTATTTGTTTCAAACTGTTTCCTACGCTCCGAAGAAATTTCTAGGTTTTCCGCATTAGAATCGTGAAAGAAACTTTCCTCTATCATTCTATGGCTACGAGCATTTCACTTCCATTTTACACTGCCAAGTAAACCCATACCAAGCCTAGGTTTGAGCCTGAGAAGCCTAAGCTTAGGCGTCCAAAACGCGATTTACTTTCCGCTCTTTCAGCGCTCTACGAAGAGTTTTTCGAACACTAACCATGGCTTCAAAATGACCTAAATTTATGCTATCTAGTGTAAGAAATTGAAAGACAGTCGACGCGCGGCTCGTCGATGCCGTTTGTTGCACATGTAAACCATTAAGGACCATATAGTTTCTTTCAAACCAAGCCGCGCAACGTTAAATCCCACTTAGCTACTGTAATGGCGGCGTCGCGTCTCATGAGAAAGCAGGCGCATGTTGCCAGATATGCATGCCCAGACATATACATGTTGCCTGCCTGCGAGTGCCGCGCAAGCGACTGCCTACCAACGCTGATCCTCAAAAGGGTAACAAAATCCCACCCACAAAGCCATTCATCCACGCCAGGCCACAAAAAAGTGGGCGCCAAGTGTGCTTATTTCGCTGCTTTCAGCGCACTGAAAATGCCTTTTCAGACTTCGAGCACAGCGATTACTGATAGTAATGATTCTCAATACGATGACTGATAATAATAAATATATAATATGATAATAGAATCGCCGATAATTGAACTATCGAATAATTAGTCAGTCAAAGTCGGAAAGGGCGTTATCCCCAAAGGGATGAAGATTAGATTAAGATTAAGGAATGCACCTAAAAATTCGTCAGGAGCTCATTCGAAGGTGAAACCAAACAAAATCACCTACAGATTGCAGTATTCACACGTCCACCACTGGTGGTGATCGCTTGCAGACTGATTACAATGTCTTGGACAGGAAATCCGAGTATTGGCCCGTTGTGAATCGCATTTCGACAGCCTTCGTTTATGGCCTTAAGCCAATCACTACGCAAATTTGGCGAATCCTGTGGTAAACTGACTTTGATCTGAAAAGTTTTGGGTTGATCTACGAATTCTATTGATGGAATTTAGATGTTGATATCTCATTTTTGAGATATTCAAAACTAACTTCAAAATTCCCCAATTTTACGAAACCAAGCTAATACTTGAGAAAAGACTAACAAAATGTATCCAGTTCTCCTTCAGCGTCATCTAACATTGTACTTTCCTATATTCAGAAGCAACGTACCGCTTTGAATTTCCCAACCTGTGGTCGAGGCTCGATGTGCAATGTAAGAGTGGCACTATGAACTTCTTTCTCATTTAGAGTCTCTTGAACGGTGGCTGTTCTTGAGACAGCATCATCAATAATTTCGCGATATGCAACCTGTAGTGAAGATCACATCATCCAAATAGTCTGTGTCCTATAAAATGATGCTAGCACCCTTTAAGGACCAAACGATACGCTTCATACCGCTCCGCAACTCTCTCAGTCAGTTCAGTAAAGTCAAATCTCAGTCAGCTACTGTAATGGCGGCGTCGCGTCTCGTGGGAAAGCAGGCGCAAGCGGCGAGAGATGCATGCACAGATATGCAGACGCTTTATGCCTGCGTTTTTAAAGACCGTTGGGACGATGGATGCAAGAAGGCGATCCTAGGTTCTGACTCACATTAACATCATCATATGATGGAATTCATTCAGAAGGCTTCTGCAGAGATGATTTTAATGAAAAGAACATTTATATATCCCTATTCAGTCTATCGCATCTCGTGAGAAAGCAGGCGCAGACGTGCAGATACTGCCTACTGCGACTGCCGTACAGGCGACGGCGCGACATGCCTGTCTATCGACGCTGGTCCTCAAAGGCTTGGCAAAAGTACATTAGTTTTTGTTCTCTGAACAACTATCCAAGACAGATAACCCTGAATGAAAAGACTAATCAAAGGTTCAGAGATATGGGATAAAACGCACTTGTAATGGTCCGACAAACACATTTAGGCCATAGTCACGAATGAGTCTATTTTTCACGACATCCATATGTAGTTCACCCATAGTCTCCACAACAGTTTGACCAGTTTCTGCATCAAATCGAATTCGTAGCGAAGGATCCTAGACTATAGCTTCTTAATAGTGTATCAACTTTTGTGAGTCAGAAGAAAAGTAGAAAGTAATAAAACTTATTTGAAAAATTCTGGCATCCTCTAAAAAACAAAATATCAGTGAACTCGAAATTATATCGTGGTCACTATCTCTATGAATAGAGTGTAAAGGATAAAGCTCTTGGCGTTAATCAATGCCTGAGAGATGCGCCATTCATTCGACGTCATCATGTCTCATTTGGGGTTAATTACTGCATACATGACCTTTTCAAAGACTCGTGGTGGCCCACCAACGTGTCGAATCAGTGCTGTTATCCTCCCAGACAAGATGGCACCTATCCATCGAATCCCAGAAGAGGGTCGAACCCCTTCATTGAAGGGTCCTCGGGCCCTGGATTGAACTATCGACCATCAATTGACCATCTACGTGTGTGTGAAGAGTACTTTCTGGCCACTACATAACACATGCCCTCTACGGCTATATAGTCTATGTGGAAAAGGCTAAGTAAGTATCCATACCAAAGCCCATTTCCAAACTTGTACTGGAGCCAAACAAAAAGGAGAAAGATAAAAAAAAAAGATCAGAAAAAAAGGAGATCTAAACAGAAATGCAGATGTTTTCTGAGTTATGAATAGATGAAGAAGTGAGATACACTAAACAGAAGAACGATTTAGGTAACGAACCTCTACAGCAAGTTCCCTTAAGGCACGCTCAAACTCATGGATCGATTTGGATGACGGAGGTTCGACACAGCAAAAATACACAGGCTCCGGAGCATCGATGCCTAAGAGACGTCAATTTTTGCCTAAATTATGATATTTTCAGAAGAAAAAAGGGAGAACCTTTGAGCACGGCGTTCTTAGTATCACCAAAAGTCTCCACGACAATCTGGTCGTCATCCAGGAAATTATCCGTACCAGAGGGTGCTAAGTCCTCGGAAGCAAAGCTTGGAGTAGCATTTGTAGTGGGCTTTGAAGAATACTTTCTTTCTGCGTAATGGTGACTGACTGATTCACTACAACGACTATACATCAAAAAATCTATTATTCCTCCTTGTAACCAAGTTTCACCATCAGCAGTACCTTGACAAAAGGGTATCACCCGTCATAGCAGATGATAGACCACTCACTACGGCTATACTGCCTTCACTGACACTCGAAACAGGCAGCAGTTCGCTACTGTGAGCAAGAAACAACTGAAATAAAGTTACCTCCAATCGACTAATTTAAAACTTTTCTTGAAATCTAATATAGTGTGAAGAAATGTTTAGGCCTTTCAAGAAATTTGGTACGGCATTTCGAGTGCTATACAAACGTTCCGATGCTACTCGCACGCCTCATCAGTAGCCCATGCCTTTCGTTTCACCCTCAACTAACTATTGGTGGCGCCGATCACGTATAGCTCTAAGTCAAGTGAAAAGATTACTCAGTTGCAGTCTAGAGTAATTCTTACCGGTAGTAATCTATCGTTTGAAAAACCACTCTGGCCACAACATCAAGTGATCTTTTCACTTGACTTGAGGTGATACATGTTCGACGCCGCTACTCTTAGGTGATTGTAAGGGGGAAACCGAAAGGCTGTGCCACTGATGAGGCGTGAGAGTAACAAAACGTACGTGTAGAACTCGAAATGCTTTTATTAGAGCTCTTGAAAGGCTTGAAACAATCTGTCAGATCATATCGAAATAATGTTCACTTTAGAATCCTTTATAAACGATAAAACAATCGTTTGCTTGAAAGGCAACAATCAAAACAGACTGTTCAAGCATACACATATACGAATGTTGAGTGGCATGCAAAACATTCGACCCCATGCGGAGTTGAAGCCACGTTTTACAGTTGCCGAGGGCGCTTGCTACCACTATAACACCGCTTTGCTACCACTTACTTCGATATGTCCTATCGTAGCTGTCAGCAGCCAAGTTTCACGTTTGGTCGAGTAGGCACATGTCGTGTTTTTGAACGGAGTTAAGCTGACAGCTTTTAGATCAGAGGAAGTGGTAGGGGAGCGATGGCTTCAGTAGTGTAGTGGTAGCATGCGTCCGCGGCATAGGTTAAGCGAGGGTTCAACTCCCGCCTGGGGACGGATGTTTTCTTAGGACTCAAGACTATTAATGTACCTTCATATTCGACTGATTCTTGAGACCTCGCTCGAAACAATATAACTGACAATGTGTTTTTTAGCCTTTTGCTTTTTCTCTTATTTTATTATTTATTCATTTTTCTGAGACTCTCAATGTACATTCATGACGCCTTACCATAGCTATAAAGTAGTAAAATAAAGACTTTACTTGGATTACGCATATTCGAGTACAGACCTCAAATTTCAGTCATGGATTTTCCCCTGAGAACTATGATACCGTCGTATCAATAAGTGAATATAGATTTTACGTGTGCTCCGTAAAACTCAAAGAAAAACTCAGTTAAAATGAGCTCAGCGACTACATTTTAGGTCTGGGTAAGAACAAGGGCTTACGACCCACTTTCTTCTCACCTTAATTGGTCCTTCAACTACACCTCGACTGGAATTGTAGACAAAAGAATTGCTCTTTAACACTCCAGTGTATACCCGGATAAAGCTCAGCTTTCCCTTCCTCTTATCGTGACCAATCTGAAGAACTTCTGAACATGTATCACTCTATTACAAAGAGTATGAACCTGCAAAATACTCCACCTTAAAGATTAGAACACAAAGCTCCTTGTCGAACAGTTTCTCAAAGCTGCGTTCCTTTCCTCGGGAGACGGCAAAAAGTGGACAGTGTGATCAAGGACACACCTGACGCTAGCCGGACATCGTAGGGCACTCCCACCAGCTATGACGGTTGAACGATTTGACAATGTGATACGACGTAGTGCTGAACATTTGATATAAAGAACTGAAGACCTCGACGAAAAATGAAAAACATTATTTCCATTATTTTGACGAGAAAGGGGGGGGGGGGGTGGCGACCGAGTGATTAATGATGCGCGGTACGAGGTTGAACCGAGCACTCTCCGGCAGTCAATCAACGAACACCTTACGGAACGCTCCAGCCTGGCTATCCTCGAGATGGGGGACGCGGTTTAGCCCGCGTGGAGCCGCGGCGAACATCAGAACCACTTGGCCACGGTGCTCTCTAGCCCAGCTTATGGCGAGAATGAGTCGGGAAGTTATTGGAATCACTTGATCCAGAAAATTACAACAATCCTGAAAGTGCTATCAGTCTTGCACCCCTTCCGAATTAAGCCCTCCTATTTCACTATTTCAAAAGCTTTGACTTTAATACCGACTAGCGATATCTAATCATTGGAAACATTTCTCGAACTCCGATGGTGTGATCTACAAGGTTTCTTGTCAAACTGCTCTATTTGAGTGTTCGCAGGGAAAATGATAGCAGAAGCTGCGATAGTTCAGTGTTGGCACGCGCTCCCACAAAGAGTGACACGCTAGTTCAATTCCTATCCGAAGTCTGAGTTTTGCATATCACTTAGTAATGATCGATCTGCTTGGTGTATTCGTTTAAGGGAAAAACTGGTGCATAAAAAACAAAGAAATGCTTAGAAAAAGGCTAGTGCGTTTGTCGATGAAGAAGAAGAGAAGGAAATCAAAGTGCGAACCTTTGATGATCACTGACGAAGGGACCGCTACGGCATCTCCATTGTAGTTCTCCAGAAACATCGACATGAACTCCGGATCGAGGTCGGATAGATCGCAGCAAAGTCTCTCTCGACAAGAGCTCAGGACTTCACCCACAGGTGATTCCAACTACAGAAATTCAGTTGTAGTCTATTCAGAGCTATGACATTTCCAATCAGTAATACCTCTATGCTACTCCATTGTCCATTCAGCAACATGGGAATGTGCTTTTTCGCGATGATGTCCACAAAGCCGCTCATCAGTCCATCACTATAGTACGGAGAAACGACCACCAGTGCTATGGAGTGCTGATCTCACATATGACCTCGTCGGTTTCAAAACCCTTTCTATTTTGACTGCCACTTGCAGTGGTACGATGTTATAGTATACCCAATATGTGGAGTACTGTGCAAAAACGTTTGCGTCAGCCGGGATTCGAACCCAGATCTCACTCTTTCCGGGAGCTATGCTAACCATTGCACTACCAACGCTCGTTTTGCCCCGGAAAGAGTGAGGTCTGGGTTCGAATCCGGGCTGACGCAGACGTTTTTGCACAGTACTCCACATATTAAGTTTCAAAACCATTGAAAAGTTTCCTACCTCTGATACCAAGTCTTTGTTCGACCGAGTCAACAGACTTCTCGAACTGTGCTTCTTTTTTGTCCATTTTGTTAACAAAAAATGTTGACGGAAGACAAAATTTAGCTGCCTGGCGCCACACTGTGATTGTTTGTGCCTAAATGACATAAAAGCTCACACGTACAAGTATATATTTTCTATAAACTAAACAAAACCAAGAGGCCCAAGATCCTAAGCACAATTAGCTCACCTGAACTCCTGCAGATCCATCTAACACGGTGATGACCCCATCGAGAATCCTGGCACATCGTTCCACCTCAACTAAAAAGATCATGTAGAAGAGGAATGGAGACGATGGGATCACACTTGAGTAAGCCTGTACTGTTTAAAAAACTGCAACTGACGAGGAGCTATGGAGAGTGGTGTGAAACTCCTAGCAAATCAATACACTCAGAGCCGGCGCGCGGTGGCCAACTGGTTAGTGATGCTCGGTGAAGGAGTGACTCTCTCAAACACTTCCTGGCAATCAATCAGCGACTTAAAAAAAACCCCCACCCTGATTGACCTCGAGAATGCAAGGACATGCGCAAACCACTTTTCTACGACGTTTATGAAGGAAACGAAATTCATAAGCATGTAATGAATTATAGGAGATAATAAAGCGCTACAAGTTTGGGATCATCACAGTATAATACGAAGAGGGGTCTGCAAACGGAATAGTCAAGCGGTTTGACTTCCGCGGACCCTAACTGGGCGTGTTCGCCAGCGTGGGAAACGACTCCACCTCCTCTGCCACGATCAGTCGCAAACTACAGTACTACCATTCGTTGCAGGACAAGACGCGAATTAGTTCAAAACTCAACTGCGAGTCTTGAAACAGTTCTCACGCCGGTGGACACGCCCAGTCTGGGTCCACGGAAGTCAACTGGTTAAAAAAATAGGCACTTATGTGCTAGACGGCGACAAATTTATAAACGATTTCGTTCACTGGATAGGAATTTTTCATAGAAGTTTTGGTGACCTTCCGAAAGCATGAATCTCTGGCTAGAGCCCTACAAGGTCGATTTCCTAAAACACCCTTTTTTTAGCGCTGTAAAATACAAAACAAAATTATGTTTCACACGACCACGTGTTTTTTCTTAACTCGCTTATACTTCGTTGTACAAAACTCCTTCCCAAGGACTCATTCGATAGCACGAGTTTCGAAGGACCCAAAAATGTGATTGCTTTTCGGAAAAGCTCCTTTGATAGCGCTGCAGGAGAAAGAAAATATTTGTGCTTTGAACCTCGCCGGACAAAGCTCTTTCATTAGACTACTAGTAATCATTCGATAGCTTAAGTTCTAATGATTCGAAAGATGTTCTTATTTTCTGGAAATACCGTTTAGCAGGAAAAATCGCTCGAGTTTCACATTTTCGACAACATTGTTCACCGGCCAACCCACGGAGCGGGGAAGAGGGGGGGGGGGGGAGCAGGGCGATCGATCGTGTTTGATATGCTACTGTTCTATTAGGGAATCGTTCACCGCATCGACGGTAACCTCAGATCAAAACCTAGATTCTGATACTACGGGAAATTCTCTACACGCTGATATGCCTTTCGTGCTTCGAGGGGATTATACGCATGATAAAAATGAACGCGAAAAGTGAGTGTGAAACAAAATTTTATTCTTGATGCTACAGTGTTATAGAAGGGTGCGTTAGAAAAATCCCGCGACGTTGGAGTTGTAACCAGAAATCTAAGCTTCTGAATACCTACTAACACTCCAATGAAAAGTTCCTGTCCAGCGAATGAGATCCCTTTATAAATTTATCCCCTTCTGAAATTTGAAGTTACCAAAAAATGATGACCAAATGAACGAAAGACTTCGAACACCATCAAGGATCTTGGCGCTTTATCTATCCGCTTTCACTAGGTTTTTTTCTCCTGAGCGGATTCCAGCACTCTTAGTTTTCAGTCCTTTTTTTCCGTCTCCTTCCTGAACGGCATAAAATACTGGTGGAGCACGTCTCACTGCAACGTCGAGTATAGCCTATGCTGCAGGCGTTCCATAGGGCGCTCAACTGTTGACTGCTGAAGTGTTGAGGGTGAGTATGGGGTTCGGTACCCCACGCGCGCCGCGACGAGCATCACAACCACTCGGCCACGACGCCTCCCTAAGCCTCATCGGCTAAAGAGAAACTGTGCTGGTAAACAAAATCACTGAAGACACAAAAAATGTGAAGACATATGTGAAGTACTTGCTCACCAGTGAAATCGACATGACCGGGTGTGTCAATGAGATTGATTCTATGCTTCTTCCAATGGAAAGTTATCGCAGCCAATTGAATTGTGATTCCTATAAGAATACATTAGAAACTCGTAAGAATATTGAACCGATCCCCATACATATAGCTGGCTAGGAGCAGGTGTAGCGCAGTGGTTAGAGGTGCTCTGCGATACATACGTGGTCGATGGTTCGATCCAGCACTCAAGGCTCACGAAATTTCCGATCCCTTCAGAATCGATTGATTGGTACCAGCACTTATCCGAGAGAAACAGCAATACCGTGCAACACCGATAGGCCACTGCCAGTCATTGTAAGGGCTAGATATGCATTCAATCCTCTCTAGCGATACTTGGTGGAGACGGAAGGATGGCGACGGTTTTATTTGGCAGACCGGAGATAAAAGAAGATCTCCTAAATCCACCATCTCAGACAAAGTGCCATAGATGACTGCTCTCAATGGAGGGTTTTCATCGCGAATACGTATCCCACTCGGAAACCTTCTTCTCCCTTCTCCCTTCTTCTTCTTCATCTCGTAAAGCTTCAAATACTCAGCACATAGCCGGCCATCACTCAGATTAGAAATTTTTGTATTTTATCGCTTTTAGCGGAGCTATGATGCTACAAATTATGTCCAGCAATGTGAGTGTTGCGCAGAACTTTGAAGGTCAAATGAGATTCCAACTCTCATTTTGTTCTTTCCGGTGGCTCTGCCAGCCACTGTAGCTGCTAACGGTCCGTTCTGCCATCACATTTTCTTTAATACGACTCTATTGATGTGCTAGCAACCAACAGCCAACGGTTTGGCCTGGCAAGCAGACAGATCTGTTAGCGTGATTGGGTTCAATGCCGATATCAGCTTGCCAGGCCGAACCGTTGACGGCTAACCGCTGACAGATCGGTATCGGTACAAATGCGAAAAGGAAAGAGTGATGGCAGAACTGAGCGCCCGTAGCCAGTGGTTACCACGGGTCCGGGAGGAAATGGTGAAATTTTCATTTAAGCTTTCGATCGGTCGTTGAGCCATCAATCTCAGCAATCGTTACCGCCATGAAACAATCCTCGAAAATTTTGCAAACTTCCTTCCGATTCCCAACGATTTCAGACTGCATGCGACGAAATGGGCAGATGGCAGCACGGCTATCTATGAATTTCAAGAACTGCATAGACTCGTATCCAACATGCCAAAGAGGAAAGAGACCTCTATCACAGTTACTCAAGCCGCAGTCAATCCCACAAACTTGGCTTTTGAACTAATCACAACCGCAAAACATCGGGTAAAGAACATAGAGCTCTCGGCATTGACTAATCTCTGAGAAAAGCGCAATGCATTCGACTCCATTCGTAGCACCATACAGGTGATTCAAAGGCATATTGGCCTCTACAACGACTCGCTGTGGCCTACCGATGTATCAAGTCAGTGCTGCAATCCTCCTAGTAAAGTCTAGCAGCGACTCACCGGCCCAGAAAGGATGGAAGGCTTGATGGGCATTCGTGGGATTGAACCATCGACCGCATGCGTACCGCTAAGCACTACAAACCGTTGTGCCACTTGTGCCCTTGCATTACAGTAGTGCACTGGAAACAAACTAATTCAAACCTCGTTCCCTTTCCATATCCAGGAAATCCGTGACAGTGTCGCCGGAGTCGACATCGCCCATGCGTTTGATCACGCCGGCGAGGTAGAGCATTCGCTCGGTCACCGTCGTTTTGCCAGCATCGATGTGCGCGACGATACCAACATTCCGGATTTCCGAAGGGGTAACATTCAGAGGGCTCTCTTCCACCTGAATTCCTCACTGTCTCATTGGAAACAAGGGTTTTCAAACCAGAGTTATCTGACCCTCTGAGCTAACGACGACAGAAACCGTCCCAAGCCACATCGGAGCCCTCGGAGCCTTCGTAAGCACGTCGTCATAATCCGACTTGAAAGGCGGCTTTTATAATGTTGGATAAAAATCCGGAACGTTCTCCCGCTTTTACCTGAATAATTTCTTTTGGATTTTATATAAAAAGAAGGAGGAAAGAGAGGAGAAAAGAAAAAGAGAGGAGAAAATAAAACGAAAAAAAGAGAAAAGACCCTGATCCGAGCCTTTCCATGAAGCTGCACTTCCACAAAGTGGCTTAGGAACTTTTGGCTTCCGGAAATTTCAGCACGCGAAGAAAGAATTACACACCCGGGATTTCTACGGATCGAAAATTGATATAATAGAAATTTGAAGAAGGGTTTCTCCGAGGCGCGAGATTTTTCACTGGAGCGCTCTAACGTCGACCTCTGAGACTACCGACTTTATGCCGTTTGTTGCCGGTGAGTACTGGTAGAGAAGGCGTTCGTCCTCAGATGTTGGAGGGTTTTTCCAACGTAGCATTTTACGTCTGAGGATATCTGATCTACGAAATCTACTAGGTTCCAATTGTCAAAGGACTTCTTTACTGAGTACCATACAGTCATAGATCATTTCAATCAATGCCATCTGACCTAATGAGCAAGTGAATTAATTCATCTAAATTTTAAGTGAGTGCACGTGGTGCAGTGGTTAAGGGTGCTCTGCATCGCGCGCAAAGTCGGTTGGTTCGATCACTTGCTTATGGCTCACCAAACTATCCATCCCCTCCGGGATCGTAAATTAGTACCAGACTGGTCTCAGACTTGTTTGGGAGGATAAGCAGCACTGGGTCGATACAGTGGCACGCCAGCGCGAGTCACTGTTGTACCACATATGCATACAATCACCTCAAATGAGGTTAAAAACTGAAGACAAATGCATGGCGCATCCCTCTGGGATTGATCAACGCCGAGAGCTTTATCCTTCTTATGCATTTTAAACTCTTTGGGAACCTTAGTTTGATGGCTGTAAGCGCTCGATTTTCGTTATTCAATAAGGATTTTCTTCTCCGTTTCGGAGAATTATTGAGGTTTTTTCTGAAGCCTCAAACAGACAGGTTTTCTGATGGATTTTTAAAGGTAAGCCGGATTATGTACTAATATGCTGTGTAAAAAGTTCGTACTGTTTTGGTGTTTTTATATGACTTTTGCAATAAAAAGAGCATGATTTTAGTATTGTTCAGTTGAGCATTTTCTTGTAAACATTTGGGTACACAACTTGCCCATACTTGCTCTAAGATGGAGCTGTCTTGGGAACAAATTCGCTTCCTGCTCATGTCCGACTTGTGCGTAGGGGAAAATGTTTGTGAAGCTGCTCGAAAGATTGATGAAGCTTAGGGCGGTGATACTTTCGCAGAAAGGACGAGCACCTTGTAGACCTTACTCAGTTTATGCAGAATGTTGGCGATGGTCTTGAAAACAATCGAACTCTTCAGCTAGCTTTCGACATATTGCTAAGGGAGTCACTTCAAAAATCTCAGGCCTCAACGATCAAGTTCCTGTGAGCCGAGCCGGACTGATTCTTCAGGCTGTTCTCTCCAGCTTTTTCGCGAAGCACTTCCTAGCCGTCCTTTTCGCATCTGTATCATTGCCCAACGCTCCATTAATCTTACGCACCATTCGTGCATGAGTAGCAAGCGAATTTGTTGCCAAGACTCTAGCTCTATCTTTAAATCAAGTATAGGCAAGTTGTATACGAAAATGTTCGTAGGAAGGTGCGTATTGAACGGCACTAAATTCCTGCAGTTTCATTGCAAAAATCGGATCATTCCCATTATCCGCTCCCAGTTCCCAGCGCTCGCGGAAATGTCATTTCTTGGTGGTTTTGAAGTGTGAGTGGTCATTCGATAGCTTGAAACTCAGAAGATTTCAGAACATAACCCATTTTTGAAACGGCTTTTCTGTTGCGCTGTAAACTGCGAGAATAAAATTGTATTCCTCATCCAAACACTTCTTGCTGTACAAAGCTTTTTCTTTAGGCTTCTAGTAGCCATTCGACAGCCTAGATCTTGTGGATTCCAGCGTCGTATTTGGTTTTGAAAAACTCCTTGATGGACTGTAATAGCAAAAATATTGGGTTTTTCAATCATGTCCGTCACCAAAGGAAACAAGGCTACGAAATCGACCCTCCTTGTGCAGCGATTTTTTGTTGGCAATCTTTACTGCTTATTGAAATGTACAGTTACTCTGTAATAGGCCAATAATCATACGCTAAAAAGGCATACATCTACTCATTTTCCAGTGGATTTGCAACAACGGACCCTAATGCGGGATCTATCGAAATTTCGCAAAAATGACGAGGAGTGGTAGTGGGACAATGTTTTGAATTCAATCTCTTACAGATCTTTTTTTCCGGAAAAGCGTGCAAACTATGCTACCTGAAAGCAACATGCCAACTGGAATGAAAATTCATCACATTTACCTGTACATACATTCCGAAGCCACTTTGGTTGTCCTTACCAATAATAAGGTTATGGTTTCTTTTTCGTAGAAAATCAAAGGAGTTTCTACCCGATTCGTTTGTTTTTGTTGCGAAAACTATATAATTTTCTAGAAAGATTTTTAGCAAGAGACTTTTTTCGGCGTATTTTCTTTATTTTCCTCACTTCTTTATAGCAGTGTTATGAAGTTATAAACGGTTGGCTACAGACGGGTTGAGTTGACTCTGCCTCATCAGTATATAGCCTCATACTCCCTGTGTAGGTTACTTTGCTTAACGGGTTGATTCTTGAGTTAACATCGGTGCCGAGTTTTTGGAGTCTTTTGCTTCGGTTATCTATCACTCTGCTTAAGTGCTCTTGGGATGCTGGGGGGGGGAGGTTGGGATCGACCTGTTTTCCTATGCGGTTTGTTTTCCCGTTGCTCTCTTCTGGTCTGTCGTCTCGTGCCCCGCCCCCCTGATTTGTCTCTTCTCGCCGTCAATGTGTCGCCCTCTCTCGCTTTTTCTCTCCTGCTCCTTCCCGGACAGTTCATGCCTTTAGTTCGCTGTGGAAA
>JAHQIW010005815.1:0-43669 GCA_019055375.1 Parelaphostrongylus tenuis
AGGAACCTCGCAGATTAATGATTTGGCCGTTCGAGTAGTGTCATTTTTCTCCCGTTGTCGCTCCTAAGTTTCTCTTTTCGTATAAGGAACGAGGAATGAAGCAATATTTGGATAGGTGTTCTCTTTATTCAACCGTTTTTAACAGTGCTATGATCATACAAATATAAACCCAGTAATTCTGAGTGATATGCAAAACTTTGAACCTTAGGCAGGTCGAAACACTGTATCGCAGGAAGAATCATAGCAGAACAGGAGCCTCGGTAGTGCAATTGGTTAGCTCGCGATCCCGGAAAGGCTGGAATGCAAGTTCGTTTGCCGTCTGAGGTTTGAAGTTTTGCATGCCACTCAACATTATCTCATTTGGGAATCTCTCCCATTCTGCGATATACTTTTCCTTTAGGCGAAACCTTTTTGCATGGAAAAACTTCATGGTCAATCCATCTAACTTCGGTTTCTTCATTTCCCACCTTACTCACACATATATATATATATATATATACATATCTAATATGTATATATATATATGTATATATATGTATATATATGTATATAAATATATATCAATGGTAAGAATGTTGCAAATGTAATTTACCTGTATATCGAAACTAAGTTTGTCCTTAACTGAGACTTTCCTGAGCTTATTCTTGAGGCAGTAGTTTTCCACTATGACATCACTGTTTTCATTGCTGTGGCTTTCAGCGAGTTCTTAATTCTTTGGGTACGACGTGCATTCATTTGAGTGCACATGCATTTTCTCAGATTTCTCTCTCCACGAAGTTTCCCATCAGTTCTTTGATAGTTATTCGAAGGATTGAGACACAGCGATTCCAGTGCTGTACGCGGTTTCTGGAAAGATCTTGTCATTTGCTGTAGCAGCGAGAACAAGATTATGTTTCAGCTTCAGTTTGATTTGTTTGCGTGGCTAGAGTTTTTAGACAACTTTTCATTCAACTTTCAAAATCTTTTGGTAGCATAAATATCGAAAATATGAAGCAATGTCTGTTATTCAAAGAAAAAAACTTTTGTAGAGCGGTGCAAGAGCAAAAAAAAAAAGACGTTTTACGCCCGATGTAGTTAGCTAGTCTTTCAAACTTTCTAGCGAATTCTCTGGTAAATCATAGTAAAATGACGCCAAGCAATGAAAAAGCAATAGAACAATGGCTTTTTTTCTACAATTCTGAAAGGAGAAACCTAGATAATGTTTCGAAACAGACAAATTTCTAAACTAATAACAAATATTCCTTTCGATGCCGAAGCTGGAATCGCTTCCCGCAGCGCCGTTTGGAGCTGCGCAATTTCTTCTGTTTATCCAAAAGTCTTGTTCCTTTTCAGGAAATTTCTAGATTTTTTGACTCTTTGATGCAGCAAGACTTTGTATACACGATCATATGCTTTTGGTGCATCTATCTCCGAGCGCGAAGTGTAATATCTACTTCTCCGTAGGGTGGCTTTTCTGAATCAAGTTCAATTTCAGGGTCGTCATTTAGCAAGGTATCGTTTAAGTTCCAAAACTCTACTAAAAAGCCACCCGCGAACCATAGCCGGGAAAGAAATACACGCCGTAGGAAGAACGTAGTCTTTTTTTTTAATCTTCTGCAGAGCTTCAAGAGACTCTTATTTATACAGGCTAAGCATAGTAATGAAATCGTTGGTTTTTGAATATCCAACACGCATTGAAGGTTCAAGGAAAAACAAGAAAGATCCCGTTTTGAAAGACTTGAAATCACCTCAATCAACGGTATAATTCAGGTGTACTCATATGTATTTGGCTATTGGAGTCGCTTGGAGTTGAACGTCTCAAAATGAAAGCCATAGTTCCGGAGCATAAAGAATATCTGAGGTGCCTAATCAGTTAGCTTTTTTTATCTTAACTACCCTTGTAATTGTGATTATTATGTGCACTGTGAAGGCGAATGATTCGAAATGAGTTGGAGCCGCCAAGACCTATTTATAGTATCAAGCCATCTTTGCAAATAGATGATAAGCCTCTACACATTCTGAATGCATCATTGTGTTAGTTTACTTAGAAGTAAATAGTTAAAACAACGCATAAGATACGGCCTTGGGGAACTCATTCCCTTGAAATGTTTGTAAGTGAGACGGCTGAGAAAGTTTATTTCGTAGAAGCGTTTCACAGGCGTTTTTTCCTTTTTGTCTTCGGCAACTTCATCGGATTTTTTATGCAATTATATGTCTGTGGAAGCGTGTATTTTCTTGTGTAAGGCATTTGCGCAAATCTGAAATTTACGAATATTATACTAACTTATTCCTCCCGGTGTGGACATTACAGCGTGTTTGCACAACTTAACAATCCTTTAGATGCGGTGATCAATAGGCTGTTTTTTCTGGCCCAATAATCCTTTTGATTTCCTCTTTCTTTCCTTGCTGGCATTCGAATAATGAAGCGATTGTCTCAAGGAACCACGCTTTTTTCCTGGGTGCTAAAGAAAATATGCACCGAAAGGAATTGCCAAACACAAATGGCACTTTGATCGAATAGAATAACGAGCAGGAGAGTTGTGTCAATATAATGTCCAGTAGCGAAACCTTCCAAATCTCCTGGCATGTTCCATATTCTACATCTTCATAGTGAATTCCAAAAACCTCGACTCTAGATTGCATTTAACTTCAAGTGAAAATGCTGCAACATCGCTTCGATTTTTATCACGAACAGCAGTTGGAGGTCAGGTCTTTGCCGCCTTCGCTATAAGGTGATACTTTTCATTATTTATTCATGGTTCGGACCGCTTCATATCTTAAATTTTCTAACATATTTTCATTCAAAAGTAGTCTTCAGTACTGATAAAATTTGTGTGCGCGCACATATTTCTTAGCTTTATACGCTTGAGATAGAAAACTTGGCAACGGATTTCGCTGTTTTGAGAACGAAATACGACACAGTGCTCTTTTGGGGTGACTTTTTCGATCGTTTTAGATGTCTTGCTTCAGCTTTTTAAGATCACCTGACTGCCTCTAAAGGTCAGTAGTATATCAGAGTTCTGTCAGCACGAAAGATCCTCCAATAATCGACGTAATCTCAAAGGTTGCATAATATCCACGCGATGTGTTCATTGGGAAATGAGAGTTGATGATATGGTTTATCTTTGAAGTGGAAAAGAAATTGAGACTATCTTCGAATTTTGATGGACATCAATTCAAGTAAAAAGTTAACAAGATGTTGACCCCAAAGAAATTTATAGATTTAACTTAGGTAGAATACGGGAGCTTATATTCGACTTGTTTCTTATTATCAAATAATCGATACATTAGTAATGCACGTAATCAGGAAGCAATAAGCTGATTAGACTCCTTCTCTTAATAGTTGCTTGTAGTCACTTTGAAACGTCGTAGCCTAGCTACCTTTTAGACTGTTAGATATCTGCCCGACCAGTCTCTAATGGGATTCATAAAGTACATGGAAACATCATGCAGCAATCAAGGGAATCCGCAAAATGTCTGAAGACATTCGGGAGTATGAATACGCCGAAACGGATTAACTGTTAGAAATACCGGCATCCTCTCAGTAGAAATGTTATTGAGTGGATGAAATGAAATAAGCAAGAAGGTATGTTATTTGAAGTGTTCATGCTCTAAATGGTCAATTTGGACATCTAAGTAACGAAAACCGCAAGTGAAATACATATGAAGAGAAGCTCGATAGTGCAGTGGTTAGCATGCTCACCAGTAAGGGTGCGACGCAGGTTCAATTCCCTTCCAATGTTCAAAATTTGGCATATCACTCAAGGTAAGGTCATTGCGTAAACGAGATTTGTTTTTTGTTGGCCAAATGAGCAATCATCTCTAAACCATGTATGTGGTCTGTTATGGGCACTTATGCAGTGCTATACATTTATTTCGACCTTGCACAGCGTCTCAAGTAGCGCATTCCCTTTGGTAATATCCAATCCTCTCTGTTGGAACCCAACCACTTCTTTACATATAGAAGACTCAGGCATATTATTTACACAGCTTGTTACGTCAGGTCCTTACACGTGTTTCGTAGGCATCGCCCTTTTCATCGATGCCCCACGTCTCCCGTCCCTGCTACGAAGGAGGGCTTAGTGTGAGGCGTAGACCACTGATGAAGAGGACGATCCCTTCGAAAACGTGTATGGCTCTGATGTAACAATCTCGGTAAGGCTATGAACATTCCCTACAGACTATTTTGCCTTTAAAACGTTTTTTTTTTATTCTTTTCAAGGGGAAAGCCTCTAACGCCTTGCTTCACGAGCTGACACTTTGACATGTCACTGAGGGAGTAGGCCTAAAAATCACCACAGTAATGTCTTACTTCAGTAGAGAAAAGCGCAAACGGTTTTGGAAGCTCTGTAATAGAGATATGATTCATGATGACTGATAGGCTAAAACTTCGAATAGTTATTGATGACTAATATCAAAAGGTGATACTTGTAAAGCATTCTCGAAACATTATTAAAGAGATTACGTTAAGGCGTTTTTCAAAAAAAAAAAAAACTGGAACAACAAAACCGTTCGACTAAGTGAGTTCTGTACCAATTATTTCAAAAACAAAGGGATTGTCGTTATCAACTTTATGCTGAGCTTTTTTTTACAAAGTAGAAATAGTCAATTTTAGTACAGTATCGTAGTTGCAACGAAATTCAACACTTCGGCTACTACAGGGTCACGGCACCAGCCTTGACTCGTCACACGAGCGAGGCGTAGTTCACTATATCAAGTGATCAGTGACACAGACTACAGAGTTGAAGGTCGATGATTCAATACCCTCTCACGACTCTTCAGAGCAGTAGCTTTTTCTTTTGAGTTCAATCTGCCCATATCACCAACACACTCTATCACATATCATAGTACCGTTTGACATGCAACTTATTTATTCAAATCATCTATTGAGCAGTCTATTTCATATAAGAAAGTAGTGCATTGTTTGAAGCCGAGCATTTTTTTTTTGGTATAACAACAACGTGTATAGATAACCTTCTATACTCATCGACATCAAAAAGCCTGGCTTGAAGCGTCGTGGTAGGGAATCGAATCAGGAACCTTCTTCCGTTTGCCTGCATCACAAAGCACACCGGCGGGATGGGGCTAGCTCCATGATTGTGTATTAGCCAAAATGTTAAAATCTGTAGACGATACATACTTCCTTGTAATGAATTTGGACCGCAATCAAGTACTCGAAAACATCTTCCAGAGCCCAATTTTCACAAGTCCCCTTTTGAATTAACCCACCATGACTGTCTTTGCGAAACATCTAGCGAGGCACTATCAGGATTTCTGTGTATTGCGTCGGAAATCGCCAAATCGCCACTTAATCACCGAAATTGGATTGATTAAGACCACACTTCTCTCTCACGACAATGCCAAAGCACACTACACTAGAAAGTTCTTCCTCACCCACAGCGCCGGATCTTGCCAGTCGCCGCTTCTTCGAGGCATCCTCGGTACTTAGTGGAAGACTATCGAACGAGGATTCGTTGCAAAACATTGGTGCCACTGAATTTTGTATAGAAGTCGTTCTACTGTTTACTTTCTATGAAGAAAAAGAAAAGATTCCAAAGGCTAGGAATTGATAGGTTTTGAAGAGAAAAATGCAAAGGACTGTTCACTTGTGAAAGGGTGTTATAACGTCCATTTTGTCCGGTATGTGTAAACAAAGTATTGCCTGAGCCGGACAGTGACACTCTAGATTTACCCCTTTCATATCTTCTTCGCGGATCCAAACACCTGCCATCGACGCCCTTTCTCGCATCATTCATCCACGAAAGTTTTACGGTTTTCACTTGGGGGTTCGACAGCAGCTTTCAGATCATTCTCTCGTCATTAATGTCATCAAATACTGTTTGAGTCGTTATAGCTAATCTTGGGACGGCTGTACTAAATCATTCCAAATCAAGTTCTCTTCAGAGAAGTCCCTTTTACTTCGAAAAAATGAAAGGCCTAGTGAGTCTACGGGACGGGATCAAACAATTAATAGCGTATGTGTTACGGGGTACCTGTAACCACTACATCCCAACTGCTTAACATAAAAAAAGATTAACAAATTTTGGGCCACTGGGACCGTTGTGCTTTTTCGATTCGTTACATTTCGGAGTCAGTGACACATCTTATATAGGTTTTCACTACTTCTTACAAACAAGTTGTATTGTCTGATCTTACATAAGGTCGTTAGACTTGACAGTTGTGCCATTCGAAAACTTTTTCTTGGGCAGAAGTGTTGTAGGTTTTCGATAGCCTAGCACTTGAACACTGACTATGAACTTAGTATAAGTGAGCGTTTCTAAGTCCTCACATTACAATATCTCTTCCGGGAGAAGTTTTCATTAGGTATGGTAATGAAGGAGCAAGTGCTGACAACTTTTTTATAATATCTGAACGTAATCATTAGTCACGTTACTCACAAAGACAGAACTGATAGGATGCCTTAATGAAAAGATTGGAATCGGTTGTGGAGAGTTGTGGTCCCATGGACTTAGGCTTAGGGCGAGTTATAAGCGTATCTGAAGCTTTGAAATCTGTGATCAGTCCGTAAATCAACATCTCGGCCAGTGTTTCTGTTTGAGATTGAATTCTCCATGAAGCTGGAGTGCTGTCCATTTGACAATTTCTTTTTACAAAAAAAAAAATTCAACCATCAGTAAGGAAGAGTTCTTTTCTGAGATTTTCCCATTACTATGTTAAATTTCTATTCAGTTTCTGGCTTATTCACCTGAGATTGAAGAATAATTTGAATGGTTTTTTATTTGTCCATTTTGGCTTAAAATTCACTTGTATTTCTTGTCGTTCTAGCGGATTTCGTCATAAATTACGTATCGTCTTTATTCTATGCGTTGTTGACGTTTTGCTCTCATTCCTCGTATCTTTTTCTAATTGTCGACTTTTTGTGATAAAGGACATGGTGAATGTGTGTTGTAATCAGAAGTCCCTTTTCCTTAACCGCAGACTTAATCGTGCTTACCATTTATACCGTAGTTACTTGACCCGATTTGCTGAAGACACTGTTTGGAGTGTCGCAAAAACCTCATTCAGTTGCGCCTAATGTTCAAGCCTTTTTCGAACTGAACAAAGCGCATCCTGTGGCGTTTGTCACTGTGGGTGAGTTCAAAAATCTTCGTTTGAAGATAATAGAAAGGAACGTCCTATGGAGATGTATAGGTACAATGTGAAACAGTTTGGAAACTAGGCTGCTTCACTGAGCTGTTTGTTAACCACATTTGTTCTTTTGAAACGATGGTTTTAAGCTCCAACAAGACTGCTTTCTTCATTGTGTTTGAGGTATAAGCATCAAATTATTCCAAACAAGATTGGAGTTTAGCGAACCAGTTGTCAGACACTTCAGTCTCTCCTTCCTGTTTTACAGAGTGGAGGCAGGCACAACAGTGAATTTGGAGAAGAATGGCGTGACGTTCACTGGCAATTTTCAATGGGAACAAGAGGTGCAGCTAGTTATAAGTAGGTTCTAAGTTCTGAGTGTCACTGCACAAATTCATTTAGTAGCAACTGTTATAAGGTTCAATCACTTCGAAAATATCAGATCGACGCTTTATGAGTATTGTTACCTAAAACATCCTATATTCAAGTGCTTTTTGAAAGCGAACTATGTTGTGATATTCATACATCGAGAAGAGCCTCTGAAACCGTTCTCAAACCTTTCTCTCAATTATTTCAATTACTAAAGGTTGATGGCGACCAGGTAATTTGTTTTTATACAGCTCGTTCACTATTATTTTCGACCCTACGCTTTTGTTTCAAAGATAAGATACATTTCGGAGCATCGAGCATTGAAGGTTATCTGCGACCTGCCCAATATCGAAGAGGCTATTGGATTGACTGCACATTATGAATATCGGATTTTGTGCGTGGCTTTTTCCACTTTAGGGCCTTTTTTCCATTTAGATGAGGTTTGATTTTTCTCGCGTTTGCAATTCTTTCGGAACACATAATGAGAATTAGGAGTGTTATTATTGCAGTTTAGTCGGCAGCTAACTCCTCTGAGATCACGGGAGCTATTGTATCTGACAGCGGCTATTTCTGACTTCTATATCGAAGAGGACAGGCGCGTTTATTTTTTTTTCAATAAACCATCCTGTTTTCTGAAGGAATTCATTGAATTTCTATTTGAAGGATTGAAGACGGAAAATCTGGATTTTTTGGCTCACACACAAGATCCGGTCAAGCTGTGGTGGTGGTGAGCTACATGAGCGACTAAGTCTTGCACCCAAAGCATTTGACATAATAGTTTGCATGATAGTTTCTGCTTCGTATGTGATATCTGTTGAGTGATATGTGATAGTATTCAAAATCTTTGTTTTTTATATAACAAATATACCAAAAATCGCCTGAGAAGTGAGGGGAGGTGGGTGTGGGAGAGTGGCTGCGGCGCTCGTCGTGACGTTAGGCTAACACTCAAGACTCTCTGGCAGTGGACAACGAACGTCCTATAGAACGCCATAGTCAGGCTATTCTCGAGATTTTGAGTAGACGCGCTCAACCAGCATTTTACGGCGTTCAAGAAAAAGACCAAGAATAAGTGGGATTCTAGAAGTGCTGGTATACAAGTAAAAAAGACTGTGAGATGGATCAAATAAAGTGCTAAAAAATGCTCTCTAGTGATAAAATACATATCTTCAATTGTTTAGCTTGAACCTGATGAGTCAATAATGGTTCCGATGACTCGTGCGCTTATTGAGAATTATGGACACGAATTAGTTATCGGCAATATCCTACAGACCAGAAAACAACATGCGGTTTTGGTTGACGCTTAAATACGGCGAACATTGACTTGGCTGAGGTAACTCATTGCCTATCGATAAGAATCCATTTATAACGACTTTCTTATGAGGTTTATGGTGGTATGATGCTGTAACTATATATCCAGTACTGTTAAGTGACAAAAAATTAGAGTTGAAATGGATGAGAACGATTGTCCAGCCCTACCTTTTCAATGATCAATTTGTCCATTACGTTTCCATTAACTGCTCATCTATCTGTGCTTCGTCTTGAGCTGTTACACTGGTAATTAAAATGCCGAGAAATTTTCGTTAGTGCAATTTTTACATCTGAACGCATAGGATAATAAACACTATAGCATTAATAGTAGAATGAACAACCTTTCGCGGCAATGTGCACTGTTTTCGGTACATGAGCCAAATTATTGACCTGAAATCCGGCTCTATGGAATCCGGCTTTCTCGGGTCTTTTGGCGGAGCCGGACAATAGGACTACAACATCAAGAAACCAGTTTGTCGCGATGTTACTGATCACTTATCTATAAGTTACAGTCACAACTAAATACTTGGATAACCTGATTTCATTGATAGTGTGGGCCAAGCATAAATTCCATCCACTTCTCACTCGCGCTAGTGTCGTCCAAGTGGGGATCTCTTTTTGAACATAGCATTTCTGAGAATGCATTCGCAGATGATAGACGATAGACGCGAGCAGATGCGCCCCATCGCTTGAGTGCTCGGCCAAGAGTAGCTTGAATTCTTTTCAAGCGGCACCACTGTTCTGTTCTCCCATCTGTCATCTGTTTTCATTCATAGTGACCGGCTCATCTGTGTTTCACTAGCGCTGTACAATGTCTGGATCTGGTAAATAAGATAATTTTCGAAGATCTGAGCTGCGCGAAACAGGCCACTCATTCTGAATGGCGATTAAAAATGTCGTTCAAACTCTCTATGGGT
The DNA here is from genome assembly GCA_019055375.1 of Parelaphostrongylus tenuis. Lineage (NCBI taxonomy): Eukaryota > Metazoa > Nematoda > Chromadorea > Rhabditida > Metastrongylidae > Parelaphostrongylus > Parelaphostrongylus tenuis. Next base: position 9,663 of record JAHQIW010005815.1, read on the forward strand.
GGTGTACGGACTTCTTGACGTAGTTGAAGTTTCAGGTTGCATTGATACTTTGTAGCATAGCGCTGGGAGCAGTGTTGGATCAAGGTGTGCGCGGAGTTTTGGATCTGGTAGTGGTTCAGTGGCTTCTTCGAGAGACCTGCACACGGCCCATGTTGCTCTACTTCTCCTGTGTGGTTCTTTATCCATGTTGCACTTCGAGTTCACTAATTGTTGAAAGCACACACCTATGAGGTGTTTTCTTTGACGCGAGGACTATCCACTTCCATATGCTTACATTCGCATTATAGATTCCCGGCGAATTGGGTTCCTTTTCTATCTATCCGTAGTCCAGTCCTTTTGCCTGCTTCGTTGAATTGATTGAATTGTACCTACTTTAGTGTCAAATTGTGACCGCACTATAAAGTTTTTCTACTGTCTACCAACTTATAAATACCATTGATTTCGATGTCATCTAAAAATCGCGTTTCAACGGGAACGACGATGAGCTGGGGCTTGTTGACACGTTAGGGACGATGCGAATGGAACGACCGCCTCATATTTAAGAGGTGTCATAGCGAGCCTCGGCTGCTTCCTACTCGTTTCGATGTCTTTTTCAATATGGTGTTTCTGTGTTAATCAGACATAAAATGCTTTATTTTTACAAATATCTGGTTATTTTTTGTCACAAATTTCGTAATCAGCTGATCGGGCATTTAGAAAGAGTTTGAGGCAAACTATCTACAAGTTCTAATGTTTTTCTATTATAAATATACGTCCACGAATGCTAAGTGATATGCAAGGTTTCTGACCCCAGGCTCAAGTTGAATCGGTGTTTCATCCGTAACCCGGCGCCTCCAGGTTTGATACTTGTCTGGAATCGAAAGTCTTCATATCACTCAGCATCTTTGTGCATCAAACACTTCAGTAATTTCACTTTCAAGAATAAGTGCATTCAACGTTCATTAATTTCTGAAGAATGCGCCAGTAATTGGTGGTTAAAGTCATATTGCATCCTCGCAGACAGGTTTAATACGAACCCGCTGACCCCCGAGAGATGGAGTTCTGGTGAACAAGAGCGTAGATTCAAACCACTGATCACGTGGCGTGTGTGTGTGTGTGTGTGTGTGTGTGTGTGTGTGTGTGTGTGGTGTGTGTGTGTGTGTGTGTGTGTGTGTGTGTGTGTGTGTGTGTGTGTTGTGTGTGTGTGTGTTGCAGAACATCGCTAGCGACTGCGCTACACACGATCTAATATTACCTGAGCAATATAAGTATATGAGTGCGCCATTTGTTCACTTGGTCACGCATGTACATTTTGTCCATATTACCACGCTTTAGCTCTATCTCTATCAGTCGCTATCAGTCGTGATGAAATTGATTTCTTCATATTATTGCTTGTCGTGGTCGTGCTTGAAATTGTCGTAACGTTCGTGTGAGTTTTTTTGGATTCGTTTCCAGTAAACGTCATACTTCTTTGATAATTACAGTTCGACAAACTATGGAGGGATATGTACCTTGTGATGAAGAATGTTGGATATCGAGCCGCCGTTCGATGACTCGTTGAAGGCGGGTGTGGTGGTCATGGATATTCAAAAGGAATGCGGATTTGGAAACATCACTAATCGTGTAGCACTATGTTTGACGTTGACTTAGTTGTTTTCGGATCAGTGCTGACTACATCGGGTGGAAATAACACTTTTTATGAGTTTCAGCCCTTGAAAATTGGTGAACTGCTACGATTTTTTATCTATGATGAAAAATTGGCTTTAACCTAATTCATTTTTCTCTCAGTTGTTAATTTGGTTTTGACAAAATGTTTATTTTTTTTATCATTGCCACCATATAATTCATATCACTCCTGATTACTATCAATATCCCCCCCCCCCCCCCATTACACTGATATGACTTTGTGGTATTAGTGACCATTTGTATAGTGTGCTGAGTTTTTTTAATGGCTTCCTTGGAACTGTTATGGTACGGATTATGAAGTAATTAGGGACATCCAGTGAAACTCAAGGGATCATTGGATCTTTACCGTTCCCCAGGCTTAATAACACTTCCAGGACCGCTGGCCCACAGCGCTAGCCACTCCCCCTCGCTCCACGCGGCGACTCGGCGGAGAGCAGCCCGCAGAAGGTTAACGTAACTGTCATCGTAAGAAAACGCTCACTCTTCCCTCATATCATCACTTTTTGGCGCAAAAACTAGACCTATGGGGTAACGCTTGTGTTGCGGTGTTACCATATGAGATATGTTGTGTTATGATGTGTCAGTGATTTGAGCATATTGTACTAGAAATAAAAGGATAAAACCATGTAGGCTGTAATGAAGCGTCGTGTTCGGAGATCGAACTAGCAACCTTCTTCTCGGTGGACGCTACACGAGGCAATCAACACTGGAGCTGCTCGCCGCCGAGCCACCGCGTGCGTGACGGGGCGAGAGTGGCGCCGTGAGCCGGCGCTAATGTGTTAAGCCCTTATCCTTCTGACGTCAAATAGTTAGTACGTTCAAGCTCGAACAAGGGACAAGTAAATAAGTGGTTCACCAACTCCAAATGCCTTGTACTTTAGCCTTTGAAGATTCTAGGTAATCAGCTGGTGACTGCACTGTTTCATTTCAAAATGACAAGCTCCCCATCTTCAGGGTAGATGTATTACGTTTTGATGTTTAGAACGAAGTTCGGCGTGTAATATTTCGTGGTGTTGGTGATGCAAAAAAGAAGTGTATGGTATGCGTGGAGGTGATAAAAAATAGACGACAGGTGATTTTATCATGATCCAGTGATTTTTCAGTCGTAAACCGTACTAGTTTTTGAACTTTCCAGAAATACGTCAAAATATCGCCTTTGTATGTTTTTGTGGTGCGTCTAGGTGCCCTGCGACACACACGTGTTCAGTGGTCCGATCCCTCGCCCAAAGCTCATCAGTATCCCTCCGTGGTAGATTAATTGGCATCAGACATGTCTGGGAGTATAATTACACTGACTTGATGCATTAGTAGGCCACCGAGAGCCATTGTTTATGTCGCTGCAAAACCAGTTGCGGTCTTAGGCCGTAAATTTTGAATTGTCTTAACTAAGCTCAACACATTTTCATTAATGAAAATAGGGAGCCATCACAATCAACACGTATTTATTAAGAGGAAATAAATTTGTTTTTTCTGTACTATTGATCGGTGTCTCGAAATTTCACAGACCTTTGGAAAGCATTTTCTGTCTCCTGTTTGTTGAGAAAAGTTTTACCTGCAAGAAGTTATCGGGATGCTTGAAGAAGTGGGTGGTTGCTGGTAGGCGCGAGATCCCGTGAGTACGGATGAGTTTCTAAACTTCGCATCCTTCAATCGTTCCTTTTGAAGCGTTCGTTCTGCGACGTGTGGCCATGCGTTGTTGTGAAGAAGAATTGATCTGTTCGTATTGACCAGTGCCGATTGCAGACGTAGCAATTTTCGGTGCATCTCATCGATTTGCTAGCATATTTTTTTAGGTAAGACCGGAAACATGCCATTACACAGCCGGACAGAACTCTTTCTTCTGACTATTAGCATGGGTTTCACTGATTCCAACGCTGCGCTTATTTTTCGTGAAAAACCATTTCCTCACAGTGTAGCACTTAAAATAAGACCCAGCTTCACATATTTAGCCACCTTGTTTAGCGGTCAACTCATTATGGAGAGAGTGGGTGGGGCGATCGATCTATATGGGTCAGATATATGGGCCTAACTTGTTTTGAATTGATACTTTCTACTCTACTTTGGAGAAAACTCCATATCAAAATGGTCGATTCAGATAGTACGGAACTTTTTTTACACATTCATATGCTTTCATTCTTCCAGCAAATTATACGCGTGGGAAAAATGAAGGCGCGTCTGAGAAGTAAAACATAATGTTATTTTGAGTTTTACAGCGTTATAAAGTGGTGTCTTAGAAGAGCGGCTACGTGAAGCTGTAACCAGAGATTTAAGCTTTCGAATGATTACTAACACTCGTATGAAAAATTTTTGTCCAGCGAAAAGGGTCAACATTTCACTTGTGGCCATCTAACATATAAGTAGCCTTTTCTCATCCCAAACAAGTTTGGACCCAATTTTTCAAAACGATCTGTGGGATTTTGATGAACTCCACTGAACTCCACGGCGAACTGGATGATCAGTGGCGAGGTGTGTATTGCAGGATTATCCTTCTCTAAGCACTGCGTTCTACTCGTCTCATTTTGGGTCTGATCTGGAAATTCATGCCTCATATTTGTACTGGTACAAACGAAAGTTGAGAATTTGCAGTTTTTTTTTCGAAGATTTATCGTTTTGGAGTTCACGGATAAATGCACACGATGTGGCAATAACGGAATATTCTGCCGTCCTTCTAACAAAAAATACTTTTTTTATTGAGTGATTTCTCAGAACTCTTTTTTTCCCACGATCGTTTTGCCACTTGATAAATAAATTGTGGTGGTTCTCTGTATAATATTAAAGGCCGAGTATAGCTTCTCGTTCACGGATCTCTTCATCTGAGAGGTGAATGGGCAGTGTTGTACACGATACTATAAGAGCAATCGAGTGTACAACACTGCCCGTTCAGTGATTTTTCAATTAATAGCATGTGTAAATAGTCCCTCTGCGCTTCTCTATGTAGCACTTTGAGTCCCTTCGAGAGGATTGGCTAAAGACAAAGAGCCTGCTCTACTGACGAGGCTGCCAAGACCGAAACTCGTTTATTGGGCTGTACAAGTGCTCATAACAGACCACTTGCATGGCTCAAAAAAATAATCAGACATAGCGGATGAGTTTGTTATTCCACCGGTTCTCCCTTCCGAAAGCCGACACTTTATTCCGTCGGCAAAGAATAAAACAATACCGCCTTTAGGCAGGATCAAATCAGAATACTTGAAGAACTTTTTGCTAGTTTACTTCAGCACACTGGCTCGGTTCTTCACACGCTACCTGTCAAAATACAAGGTTCTCAATCAATAGGGAATCATGAAGGCCGTGTAAATGTTCAGAATAGGAAGCCTTCTACGACGTAGTAAATATCGCTCAGTCTATTTATTGTTCACCGTCTGAAACCTCCTTTCTTGTGTCATTCCAGACACGACTGAAAAAACACTGAACGAATGATAGCCACACGAATAGGCGGGGTTTCGAGAGGAATTCAGTGTCATTGACCAAGTCCACTGCATCACAAGACTCATTGAGCTTTAAGGAAGTTTAAGAGACAACTTTGTCTCACTCTCATTGATTTATGGAAACCTTTGACTCAGTGGAAACAGAGACAGTCGCAGTCGATCTGGATAGCCTGGGCGTCCCAACTCGATGCACAGCAATACTTCGTGAGCTATATATAAGCTTAAAGGCCAAAATGTCGTCGTTTTTCAATGATATCTCTACCGAGATAAGAAGAGGGGTTCGACAAGACGATACTGATTGCGCCGAATCATCCATTGCCAACCTTTGAAACGTTATACCAACTCTAAAATGGGACAATACGAAAGTGTGTTTCTATGGTCGACAATTACATCATCCTCTCTTCTCTGGTGATATCGTCCTCAGAACACCGTGCATCAGCTACGGAAGCGAAAATTGACCGATTACGACCGCGCCTGTGGAGCGATTGTTCTCCGATTGAATCGAAGCTAACGATGTTTATATGGAGTAGATTGATTTCGAATGCCCCATTCATACTGAACGAATGATTATCTCCGAGTGTTCCATCGCGTCCGTGTAGGTCTAGAAGTCAACATGATAAGCAAGCTTGCTCCACATTTGAGTGGAGAAATCGGGTAATTTCTGAAGCGTTCAAGAGCATCAAGGGTGTAGTGAAGAGGTCGAAGAACGTATGACTCCACTTCTTGCTATTCGACCTAACAGCTATCCCTGCCTTTGAGTATGCATCAGAAATGTGGTTACTACGTAAGTAAGATGAAAAACCGTTTGATGTTATCAAACGCGCAAGCGAAAAGTCGATGCAGAAGTATCCGGTATCTCGCAGATGAGGAAAAGGACCCGAAGTTCCGACCTGCGTCAACGATCAAAAGGCAGAGATGTCACTTTACGCACCAGGCTATCGAAGATAAGGTGAGCCGGACAGGTAGTGCACTTTAACGACGGTCTATGAACGAGAGCTGTGTTCTTTCCGGCTATGAGAGGACAAATAAATTTTGAGCTCATTCGTTGGACAAGCCATTTTGTATAGAAGTACTAGTAACCATTTGAAAGCTTCAGTCTTTGGATAGAGCTGTACGTGACCGGTTTTCGAAAAGACCCTTATAACGCTATAAAGTCCAAAATAAAATTGTGTCTCCCACGCTCATATTTCTCTTTGGACGCTAGTAATTATTCGACAGTGTAATGCTTGCTGAATCCAACGCTATGCTATATCTTAGATAGATCGTTTCTTTGCAACGCAGCATAGAAAATCAGATTGATTCACATGCGCGAGCAAGGTGATCTTGGCAAGTTCATGGGTTGCTTGATGAGGCGATATGTGGGTTGAGATGATGATCGATCGATTTTCGACCAGTATTATGAAAGTGCGATCTCTGTTATTCAATTAGGAATTGTATCTCCGTTTTGAAAGGAAAACTTCAGATAGAACATATGACCCTGCTATAAAAAAACTTTGATTACTTTTATTTTGCCATGAATACGGATAAATCAATCATCGTTATCATCATTTCGATGGAATTCACGAGGCTAGAACGTGTTAATTGCTTCCAAGAGTGCTGGTGAACATTCAGATACTATGAGGTTTTCCCTACACGTTCATATGCTCAAACATCATTCAATCGTTGCGCCAGGCGACCTTGCTGCCTCACCCAACGGTCCGTGACTTGGCCAAACTCAATGCATGTGAATCAGTCTAATTTTCCCTCCTGCGTTGCAGAAAATGGTCTTTTTAGGATATAAGTACAACGTTTAAGCAATATCCTATCGAATAATTACTAATAGTTTGAAGAAAGGGCTCCTGGCGAGAAAGATGCGCGTGCGAAGCTTAAGAAATTTCCTTTTGAAACAACATTAAAAAGGGTTTTTCGAAAACCGGTCTTGTAGTGCTGTAGCTCGTGATTTAGGCTTTCGGATGATTATTAACACTTTGATGAATAATTTCTGTTGAACGAATGAGGTCGGATAATCATTTGTTCCTTTATAACCGAAAAGAAATGAGAGGCGTTATCGACTGAACTCTTCGCGATGTAAAACACTACGCTGGAAGACCATCGACTCGATGGTGCGATCTTTTTCATGGAAGGCCTAGAGGATGTACATGATGTTCAGTAAATTCTCAAAGTGAGCAGGACACACTGAGCTACTCCTGCGCGCTAAAAGAAAGAATGGAAATGTACATCATTATCATTATTCGAATCATTCTGTCATATGGTCTGCTGAGAGTAGGTGATGACGAACGATTTACACATGCCGTCGATTGAATTAAATCACTAGATCGGCAGTGCTGTACACTCGATTGCTTGTGGCTGGTGTCTTTGAAATATTATGCGTTTCTTTCGAGTTTTTTCCCGAGAACTCGCTCTGTTTTGGTGGTTCAGCTTTTTGTTGTAATTTGCCACGTGAACACTGTTCCATCAAGCTTGTGTAATTAAACCATTATATAAATAACAACATTACTGAATCGACGTTAAATAACAAAGCATTTATAAATGGGGTTGGAAGTCAAGGAAACTATAGTACAGCAAACACAGAGCTCATAAAGATACCAAGAATGCGCTAGGATGAGCAGGGATTGCTCGAAATGAACTTAGAATGTGCTCGGATTGAGTGGTGATAAAGGAAGGTTGAGCTCACTTAGTCCACACGGATGATGCCCGAGCCCCGACCTATCGACTGACGGCGGTGATATGTAATCAATATGTCCTTACATCCTACCAGAGTCGAAGTGAACACTGAAGTAATTAGAGAATTAATCAACAGAGGAGAGTTGTGTAAAACGTTATCGGTCAGAAAGTAATTGGTGAAGGCCCGTTGACAATGTGCTTGTAAGCAAACGAGCTTCCATGGTCCTCAATAAGTAACCTACTAAATAAGGAGTTGAATAAAGAAGAAGCAGTACACTGAATGGTCTGCTCCTCAGTAAGGATCAATGAACATATTGATCGCGGAGACACTGTTAAGGATCGTTCCAATTACTAAGTGAATGCAATTGAATTACATTATAAACTAAGGTAACCGATAAACAACGACGATGACGGCGGTGAACATGGTGTGACGAGGGACGATGGAAGGACCTCTCTCTGTCAACGCGCGAAGCTCGAATAACGGTCGACCAGTGGTCCTTTTCCTGCTATATCAATCATTGGACGTGGGTTGACTGTGTGGGCGTGTCTTTCCGTTTTTCGCTGGTACTTTGATTATCGGTCGATATTATTGGATAATTGTAGACTGTGTCGACGTGGTATACCGTTTTCCGCCGACACAAAGTTTGAAGGTCGTCTTTGTCGACACGCTCAGATTTCAATATACCCATAATTTAATATATTTTGAAATAACGCGTTGTAGCGTAGAAAGAATGGCGTGCAAAACGGATGTAGGTAGTGCAGCGGTTCAGCACGTGCTCCCAAAAAGGGTGAGATCTGGGTTTGAATCCCAGATGACGTAGACATTTTTGCGCACCACTCTACATTATTGGTATATTGTAACAACATGTCATCGCAAGTGGCGGTCAAATAAAATGATTTGTGATTGATCATCTCATTATTATCATTTGAGCTAGCATGTCAAGTGGTCTGTTATGAACTCTTGTACAGCCCGATACACGTGTTTCGGCCTTGACAGCCTCGTCAGCTGGGCAGGCCCTTCATCTTTAGCCAATTCTTTAGGGGTGCTCCAGTCTCCCTACTTGAAGTACGCTACAACCAAACGATTTACACGTGACGTCAAGTGAAATAAGTCACTAATTCGGCAGTGTTGTACACTCGATTTCTCGTGGCTGGTATATTGAAATATACCGATTGTTTCGAGTATTGTCTTAAGACCACGCTCACATTTCAACAAATCTGATAATTAATATTTGAGTAGTATATCATGTAGTCTGTTATAGGCTCAATTATGAATTTGAAATATATTGAAATTTGAGTGTGGTTTTGAGAAAACAGACGACAGAAACGGTATAATATTTCGACAATAGCATCCATTAGCAGTCGAGTGTACAACACTGCCGATTTAGTGATTTGTTTCACTTGACGGCACGTATAAATCGTTTGTCGCCGCCTACTCTAGGTAAGGTGAGTGGTGCACCGCGAGAGGATTGGCTAAAGACGAAGGGCCTTACCGATTGACAAGGCTGTGAAGGCCGAAACCCGAGTGACGGGCTGTACAAGAGCCCATGACAGCCCACATGACATGTTGGCTCAAATAATAATTATTATGCCTTGCAATCATTTTTGAGCCACGCATGTCAGTGGTCTGTTAAAGGAGGGCTGACTTATAGAGCCCGATACACGTGCTTCGATCTTGCGATCTCGTCAGTCGGGCAGTTACCCTTTCTCGTCTTTTGCTAATCTCTGTGGGTGCTCCAGTCCCCACAATAAGAGTTAGCGACGACGTACGATTTACACTCTATGTCCAGTGAAGAACTCAATGAACACAAAGTGTTGTACACTCGATTTCTCGTGGCTAGTATATTCAATAAATCATAACTTTCATTTTGAATGTTTTCTTAAGACCACAGCTCAAAATTCAATATGCCTTGCAATCATTTTTGAGAAACGCATGTCAGTGGTCTATCAAAGAGACTTATAGAGCCCGATACTGGACTCAACTCCTATAAGTGTGCTTAAAGTCTTTTCAGTTGGAATAGTAACATGTTCACTGTTAGTTCAATTAAGTTGAAAAAGTAGAGTGGTAAACAGTAGTTTTCCGCTGTTTCCACCGTGCTTGAGCCCTTTGATGAAAAACGTGTTTTTTTTTAATTCGTAGAGCGTTCTAGTAATCATTCAATAGCTAAAATCATGTAAATTTCAAAGACGTTTTTATTTTCTAAGTCTTGCAATCACTTGCAAATCATTCATCCGTAGGTTTAATTCAGAGTGCTCGTTCATCACATTCCAGCTTCAAACATCGTCAAATTATGGAGTACTGAACTTTGCTTTCATCATGTGAGGTACCTTTTTTAAAATTTTTTTGAAAAAGTATAATGACATAAAGAATCGAATAGCTAACGTTGTTTGGGACAAAATGTCACACGTCATCGCTATAGTATGAATGAGTGAAAAAAGTAGAATCAGACGAATGATCCGTGTAGTTTGAATGAATGCTCAAAATAATGACTAAATAGAAATAATGCATGCATATGTCGGTAATTTTTGATTTATGTATGTTATAGAGGTTCTTCATGATCAGGAGAAACAAATGAAATGCCGATCTCATTCTCTGGAGAGGAATTTAACATGGGAGTGTTAGAAACCATTCGAAAGCTGAGACTTGAGGATACAGCCCGACGTTTTCAAAACTTTTTTATAACGCTTTAGAATGTAGATCAAAATTGTAATTCACACTGGCTTTTCGCTTTAATTTTTATCATGCCTATAATTCGCTAGCAGCTGAAAAGGGTATCAGTGTGTACAGAAACTTTGTAGCGTCGTAGTCAGCCGTTCCATCCGGCGTTTTGTTCAGAACGGAGAAAAATCTCTCAATTTAATAATAACATATTTCTATCGCCCCGCTTCGCCTCGTCCTGCCACGCCTCGCCACGGGCCTTGCCGTGCCCAATAGCTGGTAAACAGCGTTGCTAAAAATGTGAAAATCAATCTTAGTTTTCCTGCTGAACCGTATTTACAAAAAATAAGCACATCGCTAGAATGAGGAAATATTATGCCGTCAGATGATCATATAAGACTAAAGAAGGAGCTTTATTCAATGAGGTTTGAAGCGCAAATCAGAAGACCAGAGGAGATCAAGGGATCAAAAAAGCTTTTCAAACGAGAAACAAATTTCTTAATTCTTTGACGCTGTGCTGTAGTTTGAGCATTAGCACTCTAGGGAAGGAGTTAACCCCACCAAGCTTGAGCGAGGAAAGAAAAAAAAATAGTTTTGCGTAACCTTTTTTTATTTTGAATGTCGCAACGTCTTAAAGGGACGTCTCTAAAAACCTACGGCGTGCAGCTGTAGTTTCAAGTCTCAGCTTTTGAATAATTATTAGCATTCCCATGGAAAGTCTCTCTCAAGCGAATTAGATTGATTTTTCATTCATTTCTGGTAATCAGGAGGAACCGTTATGAGCTACATAGAGTGAGGTCGTGGCCAAAATAAACCTTATGGAATAAACTATCATGACGACAAACAAAATGACAATGTATCGAATCATATCAAATAGACCGATTTGGAAAGCCATGCAAGTCTTAATGTGCGATAAGTGATTGCTGATAAGATCATATGTATAAAAGATGAAAGTGAGCAACATGATTTCATTTCATTCACTAACAACGCAACAAGAAGTGGCCACTTGTAAGGCCGTGTGTGCTCCACGTTCGGAGTCACACGGCAACTGTCGCCGCTGCAGAACTCAACTAGTCGCTCCGACCGCGAACATCGATGGACAAGCCAAGGCGAAGGTCCAGATTTGTCTCCTGTAAGCAATCGGGTTTTTTTTCGGATAATGGCTGTAACTGCGTAGTAAACTATAGGTCTTCTTCGCGTAAGTACAAGCTCATAAAGTCTATGAACGTGTGAAGTAAACTGTGACTTATACTTTTCTGTTTTCTGCATCCTGTTTGGTTCCTTTGAAAGGAACGATTTCTTTCTTATTTTGATTTTAGGTAATCATTCGAAATTTGAAATTAAGTGAGAACGGTGTATTTTGTTTCCTGAATGGCTCGTTTTTTGCGTTTTAACAAAGTTGTTTCACGTCTAGAGATTTCCAGCCAAATAATGTCTTGCTCTATAAATCATTGGCAGTCATTCAATATTACAAATATCAAAGATTTCAAAAATATTATTGCTTTGTGGAATGGGTTTTCGGAGCGCTGTACAGTCGAAAGATGACTGGATTTCCCACTCTAAGAGGTATTATTTTGCGTCGTTGACCCTAAGACTCTGCCTTTTTTGCAACATATCGACTATGTGCGAAACGTGATCTTCTTTTGAATGCTGCAATGCTCTAATCAGTTTTTTTTTGAAAATCAACAATATCTCTGAAATCCATTGGATTTGCGCCTTCAAATGATTACCAAAAGTCTAGCGGAAAAGCTTTGTTTAGCGAGAAATGCTGAGTGCGAAAGATATTGAACATTTTTACTGTTAGAAAGCAATAAGAATCTTGCTTTGATGAAAAAAGTATCCCGCAAAAATTGTCGAAATGTTAGTCATCAAATGGATTCTGAAACTTTGAAAAAAAATCAAAGGACGCGGTTTTCTTATAAAGTTAACACAGTATGCGAACATCGAAAGCGATCCAAATTTGAGACACCTAGTCATCTTCTGACTCAAAGCATCGAGTGTTTTCAAAAAACATCGCATTAGACATTCAGTATAATTTTCAAGAATATTTAGAGTCTTACCCGAAGGTTTGGCATGTCAGAGCCATACACGCGTTTTTAGAGGTCTCACCCTCCTCGTCAGTGGCCCACGTCTTTCAGCAAGCCTTGCACTGTAACAAGGGAGAGGTGAATGTCGGTGATGACACAATGGGCCGAAACGTCGTGATAGCACAGTGTCATTGTCCATGGTGTCGTCACCACATTCGCCTCCCCCCTTGCTACAGTACAGGGCTTAATGAGGTGCGTGGACCACTGACGAGAAGGGTAAGACCTCCGAAACACGCATGTATGGTTCTGGCATACCAAACCTCGGATAAGGCTCCAAACATTCCTAAAAAATTATATTGAATCATCTTCTGACAGTTGCAGCTCTCCAGAAAGTTATTTCGACAAATCAACTACATCGTTAAATTTGCTAAGATTCGCCTTATCTAATGATTATTGCTTGCTTTTGATAAAAGAGTAATCCTGTGAGAAATATTTGAACGTGTAACATAATTTTGTTCAATTGTTACAGAGCAAAACCAGCGCTTTATAAAATAAAAACATCTTTGAAATTTATTTGATTTTTACCATTGAATGATTGCTATAAAGCTCTGGAAAGTGAAAAAAAAACACGTTTTTAACAAAGGGCTCAAGTACGCTCGAGACAATGGAAAACTACTGTTTACCACTCTACTTCCTCAACGTAATAAAACTAACAGTCAATATGTTACTAATCCAAGTGAAAAACTTTAAGCACACTCATGGAATTATGTCCAGTATCGGGCTCTATAAGTCTCTTTGATAAACCACTAACATGCGTGGCTTGAATAATGATTATCAGGCATATTGAAATTTGAGCAGTGGTCTTAAGAAACACTCGAGACGAAGGATATGATATATTGAATATATTGGCCAAGAACAATCGAGTGTACAACACTCTGTGTTTGGTAAGAATTTCACTTGACATGGAGTGTAAAACGTTTGTCGTCGCTAATTCTTAGTGTGCGGACTGGAGCACCCACAGAGATTAGCAAAAGACGAGAAAGGGTAACTGCCCGACTGAAGAGATCGCAAGATCGAAACACGTGTATCGGGCTCTATAAGTCAGCCCTATTTTGACAGACCACTGACATGCGTTTCTCAAAAATGATTGCAAGGCATATTGAATTTTGAGCTGTGGTCTTAAGAAAACATTCAAAATGAAAGTTATGATATAATGAATATACTAGCCACGAGAAATCGAGTGTACAACACTTTGTGTTCATTGAGTTCTTCACTGGACATAGAGTCTATATCGTACGTCGTCGCTAACTCTTATTGTGGGGACTGGAGCACCCACAGAGATTAGCAAAAGACGAGAAAGGGTAACTGCCCGACTGACGAGATTGCAGGATCGAAACACGTGTATCGGGCTCTATAAGTCAGCCCTCCTTTAACAGACCACTGACATGTGTGGCTCAAAAATGATTGCAAGGCATAATAATTATTATTTGGGCCAACATGTCATGTGGGCTGTCATGGGCTCTTGTACAGCCCGTCACACGTGTTTCGGCCTTCACAGTCTTATCAATCGGGAACACCCTACGTCTTTAGCCAATCCTCTCGCGGTGCACCACTCACCTTACTTAGAATAGGAGACGACAAACGATTTAATACGTGCCGCCAAGTGAAACAAATCACTAGATCGGCAGTGTGGTACACTCGACTGCTAGTGGCTGCTATTGTCGAAACATTATACCGTTTCTTTCGTCTGTTATCTCAAACCACACTCAAATTTCAATATATCTCAGATTCATTATTTGGACCTATAACAGACTACATGACATACTACTCAAATAATAATTATCAGATTTGTTGAAATGTGAGCGTGGTCTTATGACAATACTCGAAACAATCGGTGTATTTCAAAAATACCAGCCTTGAGAAATCGAGTGTACAACACTGCCGAATTAGTGACTTATTTCACTTGACGTCACGTGTAAATCGTTTGTTGCAGAGTACTTCAAGTAGGGAGACTGGAGCATCCTAAAAGAAGTGGCTAAAGATGAAGGGCCTGCCCAGCTGACGAGGCTGCCAAGGCCGAAACACATGTATCGGGCTGTACAAGAGTTCATAACAGACCACTTGACATGTTAGCTCAAATAATAATAATAATGAGATAATTAATCACAAATCATTTTATTTGACCGCCACTTGCGATGACATATTGTTACAATATACCTAATAATGTAGAGTGGTGTGCAAAAAATGTCTACGTCAGCTGGGATTCAAACCGAGATCTCACTCTTTTCGGGAGCACGTGCTGAACCGCTGCACTACCGACACCCGTTTCGCACACCACTCTTTCTATGCTCAACGCGTTATCTGTCCACAGCCAAACGTCATCGGTCTGGCGTGGCTGATCGTCATCGACACTGAATCTCACTTATGTTGACAGATATTGGGTATCAATAATCAATCAGAAATAATTTTCTTTGACCGCCACTTGCGATGGTATGATACTACAATATACTCAATATTTTAGAGTGGTGTGGAAAACGTTAGCGTCAACTGGGATTCGAACCCCAGATCTCACTTATTTCGGTAGCATGTGCTGAACCGCTGCACTACCGACACCCGTTTTGCACACCATTCTTTCTATGCTACAACGCGTTATTCTAAAATATATTATATTATAAGTATATTGAAATCTGAGCGAGTCGACAAAGACGACCTTCAAACTTTGTGTCGGCGGAAAACGGTATACCACGTCGACACAGTCGACAATTATCCAATAATATCGACCGCTAATCAAAGTGCCAGTGAAAAACGGGAAGACACGTCCACACAGTCAACCCACGTCCAATGATCGATATGGCAGGAAAAGAACCTCAGTCGACATAGGCGACCACTGGTCGACCGTTATTCGAGCTTCGCGCGTTGACAGAGAGAGGTCCTTCCATCGTCCCTCGTCACACCATGTTCACCGCCGTCATCGTCGTTGTTTATCGGTTTACTTTAGTTTATAATGTAATTCAATTGTATTCACTTAGTAATTGGAACGATCCCTAACAGTGTCTCCGCGATCAATATGTTCATTGATCCTTACTGAGGAGCAGACCGTTCAGTGTACTGCTTCTTCTTTATTCAACTCCTTATTTAGTAGGTTACTTATTGAGGACCATGGAAGAACGTTTGCTTACAAGCACATTGTCAACGGGCCTTCACCCATTACTTTCTGATCGATAACGTTTTACACAACTCTCCTCTGTTGATTAACTCCTCTAATTACTTCAGTGTTCACTTCGACTCTTGTAGGATGTAAGGACATATTGATTACATATCACCGCCGTTAGTCAATAGGTCGGGGCACGAGCATCATCCGTGTAGACTAAGTGAGCTCTACCTTCCTTTATCACCACTCAATCCGAGCACATTCTAAGTTCATTTCCAGCAATCCCTGCTCATCCTAGCTCACTTCTTGGTGTCTTTATGAGCTCTGTGTTTGCTGTACTATAGTTTCCTTGACTTCCAACCCCATTTATAAATGCTTTGTTATTTAACGTCGATTCAATAATGTTGTTATTTATATAATGGTTTAATTACACAAGCTTGATGGAACAACGTTCACGTGGCAAATTACAACAAAAAGCTGAACCACCAAAACAGGGCGTGTTCTCGGGAAAAAACTCGAAAGAAACGCTATAATATTTCAAAGACACCAACCGCAAGCAATCGAGTGTACAGCACTGCCGATCTAGTGATTTGATTCAATCGACGGCATGTGTAAATCGTTCGTCATCACCTACTCTCAGCAGACCATATGACGGAACGATTCGAACAATGATAACGAGATACATTTCCATTCTTTCTTTTAGCGCGCAGGAGTAGCTCAGTGTGTCCTGCTCACTTTGAGAATTTACTGAACATCATGTACATCCTCTAGGCCTTCCATGAAAAAGATCGCACCATCGAGTCGATGGTCTTCCAGCGTAGTGTTTTACATCCCGAGGAGTTCTGTCGACAACGCCTCTCATTTCTTTTCGGTTATAAAGGAACAAATGGTTATCCGACCTCATTCGTTTAAGAGAAATTATTCATCAAAGTGTTAATAATCATTCGAAAGCCTAAATTACGAGCTACAGTACTACAAGACCGCTTTTCGAAAAACCCTTTCTAATGTTGTTTCAAAAAGAAATTTCTTAAGCTTCGCACGCGCATCTTTCTCGCCAGGAGCTCTTTCTTCAAACTATTAGTAATTATCCGATAGGATATTGCTTACTGACTTCAACGTTGTACTTATATCCTAAAAAGACCATTTTCTGCAACGCAGGAGGGAAAACTAGACTGATTCACATGCATTGAGTTTGGCCAAGTCACGGACCGTTGGGTGAGGCAGCAAGGTCGCCTGGCACAACGATTGACTGATGTTTGAGCATATGAACGTGTAGGGAAAACCTCATAGTATCTGAATGTTCACTATCACTCTTGGAAGCAATTAACACTTTATAGCCTCGTGAATTCCATCGAAATGATGATAACGATGATTGATTTATCCGTATTCATGGCAAAATAAAAGTAATCAAAGTTTTTTATAGCAGGGTCATATGTTCTATCTGAAGTTTTCCTTTCAAAACGGAGATACAATTCCTAATTGATTGACAGAGATCGCACTTTCATAATACTGGTCGAAAATCGATCGATCATCATCTCAACCCACATATCGCCTCATCAAGCAACCCATGAACTTGCCAAGATCACCTTGCTCGCGCATGTGAATCAATCTGATTTTCTATGCTGCGTTGCAAAGAAACAATCTATCTAAGATATAGCATAGCGTTGGATTTAGCAAGCATTACACCATCGAATAATTACTAGCAGTTCAAAGAGAAATATGCGCTGTGGGAGACACAATTTTATTTTGGACTTTATAGCGTTATAAGGGTCTTTTCGAAAACCGGTCACGTACAGCTCTACCCAAAGACTGAAGCTTTCAAATGGTTACTAGTACTTCTATACAAAATGGCTTATTCAACGAATGAGCTCAAAATTTTATTTGTCCTCTTATAGCCGGGAAGAACACAGCTCTCGTTCATAGGCCGTCGTTAAAGCGCACTACCTGTCTGGCTCACCTTATTTTCGATAGCCTGGTGCGTAAAGTGACCTCTCTGCTTTTTGATCATTGACGCAGGTCGGAACTTCGGGTCCTTTTCCTCATCTGCGAGATACTGGATTCTCCTGCATCGACTTTTCGCTTGCGCGTTTGATAATATCAACGGTTCTTCATCTTACTTACGTAGTAACCACATTTCTGATGCATACTCAAAGGCAGGGATAGCTGTTGGGTCGAATAGCAAGAAGTGGAGTCATACGTTCTTCGACCTCTTCACTACACCCTTGATGCTCTTGAACGCTACACAAAATACTCGGTTTCTCCTACTCAAATGTGGAGCAAGCTTGCTTATCATGTTGACTTCTAGACCTACATGGACGCGACTGGAACACTCGGAGATAATCATTCGTTCAGTATAAATGGGGCATTCGAAACCAATCTACTCCATATAAACATCGTTAGCTTAGATTCAATCGGAGAACAATCGCCCCACAGGCGCGGTCGTAATCGGTCAACATTCGCTTCCGTAGCTGATGCACGGTGTTCTGAGGACAATATCACCAGAGAAGAGAGGATGATGTAATTGTCGACCATAGAAACACACTTTCGTATTGTCCCATTTTAGAGTTGGTATAACGTTTCAAAGGTTGGCAATGGATGATTCGGCGCAATCATATCGTCTTGTCGAACCCTCTTCTTATCTCGGTAGAGATATCGTTGAAAAACGACGACATTTTGGCCTTTAAGCTTATATATAGCTCACGAAGTATTGCTGTGCATCGAGTTGGGACGCCCAGGCTATCCAAATCGACTGCGACTGTCTCTATTTCCACTGAGTCAAAGGTTTCCATAAATCGATGAGAGTGAGACAAAGTTGTCTCTTAAACTCCCTTAAAGCTTCAATGAGTCTTGTGATGCAGTGGACTTGGTCAATGACACTAAATTCCTCTCGAAACCCCGCCTATTCGTATAGCTATCATTCGTTCAGTGTTTTTTCAGTCGTGTCTGGAAAGACTCAAGAAAGGAGGTTTTAGACGGTGAACAATAAATAGACTGAGCGATATTTATCTATGTCGAGAAGGCTCCCTATTCTGAACATTTACACTGCCTTCATGATTCCCTATTGATTGAGAACCTTGTATTTTGACAGGTAGCGTGTGAAGAACCGAGCAGTGTGCTGAAGTAAACTAGCAAAAAGTTCTTCAAGTATTCTGATTTGATCCTGCCTAAAGGCGGTATTGTTTTATTCTTTGCCGACGGAATAAAGTGTCGGCTTTCGGAAGGGAGAACCGGTGGAATAACAAACTCATCCGCTATGTCTGATTATTTTTTGAGCCATGCAAGTGGTCTGTTATGAGCACTTGTACAGCCCATGAAACGAGTTTCGGCCTTGGCAGCCTCGTCAGTAGAGCAGACTCTTTGTCTTTAGCCAATCCTCTCGAAGGGACTCAAAGTGCTACATAGAGAAGCGCAGAGGGACTATTTACACATGCTATTTATTGAAAAATCACTGAACGGGCAGTGTTGTACACTCGATTGCTCTTATAATATCGTGTACAACACTGCCCATTCACCTCTCAGATGAAGAAATCCGTGAACGAGAAGCTATACTCGGCCTTTAATATTATACAGAGAACCACCACAATTTATTTATCAAGTGGCAAAACGATCGTGGGAAAAAAAGAGTTCTGAGAAATCACTCAATAAAAAAAGTATTTTTTGTTAGAAGGACGGCAGAATATTCCGTTATTGCCACATCGTGTGCATTTATCCGTGAACTCCAAAACGATAAATCTTCGAAAAAAAAACTGCAAATTCTCAACTTTCGTTTGTACCTGTACAAATATGAGGCATGAATTTCCAGATCAGACCCAAAATGAGACGAGTAGAACGCAGTGCTTAGAGAAGGATAATCCTGCAATACACACCTCGCCACTGATCATCCAGTTCGCCGTGGAGTTCAGTGGAGTTCATCAAAATCCCACAGATCGTTTTGAAAAATTGGGTCCAAACTTGTTTGGGATGAGAAAAGGCTACTTATATGTTAGATGGCCACAAGTGAAATGTTGACCCTTTTCGCTGGACAAAAATTTTTCATACGAGTGTTAGTAATCATTCGAAAGCTTAAATCTCTGGTTACAGCTTCACGTAGCCGCTCTTCTAAGACACCACTTTATAACGCTGTAAAACTCAAATAACATTATGTTTTACCTCTCAGACGCGCCTTCATTTTTCCCACGCGTATAATTTGCTGGAAGAATAAAAGCATATGAATGTGTAAAAAAGTTCCGTACTATCTGAATCGACCATTTTGATATGGAGTTTTCTCCAAAGTAGAGAGAAAGTATCAATTCAAAACAAGTTAGGCCCATATATCTGACCCATATAGATCGATCGCCCCACCCACTCTCCCCATAATGAGTTGACCGCTAAACAAGGTGGCTAAATATGTGAAGCTGGGTCTTATTTTAAGTGCTACACTGTGAGGAAATGGTTTTTCACGAAAAATAAGCGCAGCGTTGGAATCAGTGAAACCCATGCTAATAGTCAGAAGAAAGAGTTCTGTCCGGCTGTGTAATGGCATGTTTTCCGGTCTTACCTAAAAAAATATGCTAGCAAATCGATGAGATGCACCGAAAATTGCTACGTCTGCAATCGGCACTGGTCAATACGAACAGATCAATTCTTCTTCACACAACGCATGGCCACACGTCGCAGAAACGAACGCTTCAAAAGGAACGATTGAAGGATGCGAAGTTTAGAACTCATCCGTACTCACGGGATCTCGCGCCTACCAGCAACCACCCACTTCTTCAAGCATCCCGATAACTTCTTGCAGGTAAAACTTTTTCTCAACAAACAGGAGACAGAAAATGCTTTCCAAAGGTCTGTGAAATTTCGAGACACCGATCAATAGTACAGAAAAAACAAATTTATTTCCTCTTAATAAATATGTGTTGATTGTGATGGCTCCCTATTTTCATTAATGAAAATGTGTTGAGCTTAGTTAAGACAATTCAAAATTTACGGCCTAAGACCGCAACTGGTTTTGCAGCGACATAAACAATGGCTCTCGGTGGCCTACTAATGCATCAAGTCAGTGTAATTATACTCCCAGACATGTCTGATGCCAATTAATCTACCACGGAGGGATACTGATGAGCTTTGGGCGAGGGATCGGACCACTGAACACGTGTGTGTCGCAGGGCACCTAGACGCACCACAAAAACATACAAAGGCGATATTTTGACGTATTTCTGGAAAGTTCAAAAACTAGTACGGTTTACGACTGAAAAATCACTGGATCATGATAAAATCACCTGTCGTCTATTTTTTATCACCTCCACGCATACCATACACTTCTTTTTTGCATCACCAACACCACGAAATATTACACGCCGAACTTCGTTCTAAACATCAAAACGTAATACATCTACCCTGAAGATGGGGAGCTTGTCATTTTGAAATGAAACAGTGCAGTCACCAGCTGATTACCTAGAATCTTCAAAGGCTAAAGTACAAGGCATTTGGAGTTGGTGAACCACTTATTTACTTGTCCCTTGTTCGAGCTTGAACGTACTAACTATTTGACGTCAGAAGGATAAGGGCTTAACACATTAGCGCCGGCTCACGGCGCCACTCTCGCCCCGTCACGCACGCGGTGGCTCGGCGGCGAGCAGCTCCCAGTGTTGATTGCCTCGTGTAGCGTCACCGAGAAGAAGGTTGCTAGTTCGATCTCCGAACACGACGCTTCATTACAGCCTACATGGTTTTATCCTTTTATTTCTAGTACAATATGCTCAAATCACTGACACATCATAACACAACATATCTCATATGGTAACACCGCAACACAAGCGTTACCCCATAGGTCTAGTTTTTGCGCCAAAAAGTGTATGATATGAGGGAAGAGTGAGCGTTTTCTTACGATGACAGTTACGTTAACCTTCTGCGGGCTGCTCTCCGCCGAGTCGCCGCGTGGAGCGAGGGGGAGTGGCTAGCGCTGTGGGCCAGCGGTCCTGGAGAGTGTTTATTAAGCCTGGGGAACGGTAAAGATCCAATGATCCCTTGAGTTTCACTGGATGTCCCTAATTACTTCATAATCCGTACCATAACAGTTCCAAGGAAGCCATTAAAAAAACTCAGCACCACTATACAAATGGTCACTAATACCACAAAGTCATATCAGTGTAATGGGGGGGGGGGGGGGGATATTGATAGTAATCAGGAGTGATATGAATTATATGGTGGCAATGATAAAAAAAATAAACATTTTGTCAAAACCAAATTAACAACTGGGAGAAAAATGAATTAGGTTAAAGCCAATTTTTCATCATAGATAAAAAATCGTAGCAGTTCACCAATTTTCAAGGGCTGAAACTCATAAAAAGTGTTTATTTCCACCCGATGTAGTCAGCACTGATCCGAAAACAACTAAAGTCAACGTCAAACATAGTGCTACTCGATTAGTGATGTTTCCAAATCCGCATTCCTTTTGAATATCCATGACCACCACACCCGCCTTCAACGAGTCATCGAACGGCGGCTCGATATCCAACATTTCTTCATCACAAGGTACATATCCCTCCATAGTTTGTCGAACTGTAATTATCAAAGAAGTATGACGTTTACTGGAAACGAATCCAAAAAAACTCACACGAACGTTACGACAATTTCAAGCACGACCACGACAAGCAATAATATGAAGAAATCAATTCATCACGACTGATAGCGACTGATAGAGATAGAGCTAAAGCGTGGTAATATGGACAAAATGTACATGCGTGACCAAGTGAACAAATGGCGCACTCATATACTTATATTGCTCAGGTAATATTAGAATCGTGTGTAGCGCAGTCGCTAGCGATGTTCTGCAACACACACCACACAACCACCACACCACACACACACACACACACACACACACACACACACACACACACACACACACACACACACACACACACACACACGCCACGTGATCAGTGGTTTGAATCTACGCTCTTGTTCCACCAGAACTCCATCTCTCGGGGGTCAGCGGGTTCGTATTAAACCTGTCTGCGAGGATGCAATATGACTTTAACCACCAATTACTGGCGCATTCTTCAGAAATTAATGAACGTTGAATGCACTTTTTCTTGAAAGTGAAATTACTGAAGTGTTTGATGCACAAAGATGCTGAGTGATATGAAGACTTTCGATTCCAGACAAGTATCAAAACCTGGAGGCGCCGGGTTACGGATGAAACACCGATTCAACTTGAGCCTGGGGTCAGAAACCTTGCATATCACTTAGCATTCGTGGACGTATATTTATAATAGAAAAACATTAGAACTTGTAGATAGTTTGCCTCAAACTCTTTCTAAATGCCCGATCAGCTGATTACGAAATTTGTGACAAAAAATAAACAGATATTTGTAAAAATAAAGCATTTTATGTTTGATTAACACAGAAACACCATATTGAAAAAGACATCGAAACGAGTAGGAAGCAGCCGAGGCTCGCTATGACACCTCTTAAATATGAGGCGGTCGTTCCATTCGCATCGTCCCTAACGTGTCAACAAGCCCCAGCTCATCGTCGTTCCCGTTGAAAACGCGATTTTTAGATGACATCGAAATCAATGGTATTTATAAGTTGGTAGACAGTAGAAAAACTTTATAGTGCGGTCACAATTTGACACTAAAGTAGGTACAATTCAATCAATTCAACGAAAGCAGGCAAAAGGACTGGACTACGGATAGATAGAAAAGGAAACCAATTCGCCGGGAATCTATAATGCGAATGTAAGCATATGGAAGTGGATAGTCCTCACGTCAAAGAAAACACCTCATAGGTGTGTGCTTTCAACAATTAGTGAACTCGAAGTGCAACATGGATAAAGAACCACACAGGAGAAGTAGAGCAACATGGGCCGTGTGCAGGTCTCTCGAAGAAGCCACTGAACCACTACCAGATCCAAAACTCCGCGCACACCTTGATCCAACACTGCTCCCAGCGCTATGCTACAAAGTATCAATGCAACCTGAAACTTCAACTACGTCAAGAAGTCCGTACACCACCCATAGAGAGTTTGAACGACATTTTTTAATCGCCATTCAGAATGAGTGGCCTGTTTCGCGCAGCTCAGATCTTCGAAAATTATCTTATTTACCAGATCCAGACATTCTACAGCGCTAGTGAAAACACAGATGAGCCGGTCACTATGAATGAAAACAGATGACAGATGGGAGAAACAGAACAGTGGTGCCGTTTGAAAAGAATTCAAGCTACTCTTGGCCGAGCACTCAAGCGATGGGGCGCATCTGCTCGCGTCTATCGTCTATCATCTGCGAATGCATTCTCAGAAATGCTATGTTCAAAAAGAGATCCCCACTTGGACGACACTAGCGCGAGTGAGAAGTGGATGGAATTTATGCTTGGCCCACACTATCAATGAAATCAGGTTATCCAAGTATTTAGTTGTGACTGTAACTTATAGATAAGTGATCAGTAACATCGCGACAAACTGGTTTCTTGATGTTGTAGTCCTATTGTCCGGCTCCGCCAAAAGACCCGAGGAAAGCCGGATTCCATAGAGCCGGATTTCAGGTCAATAATTTGGCTCATGTACCGAAAAACAGTGCACATTGCCGCGAAAGGTTGTTCATTCTACTATTAATGCTATAGTGTTTATTATCCTATGCGTTCAGATGTAAAAATTGCACTAACGAAAATTTCTCGGCATTTTAATTACCAGTGTAACAGCTCAAGACGAAGCACAGATAGATGAGCAGTTAATGGAAACGTAATGGACAAATTGATCATTGAAAAGGTAGGGCTGGACAATCGTTCTCATCCATTTCAACTCTAATTTTTTGTCACTTAACAGTACTGGATATATAGTTACAGCATCATACCACCATAAACCTCATAAGAAAGTCGTTATAAATGGATTCTTATCGATAGGCAATGAGTTACCTCAGCCAAGTCAATGTTTCGCCGTCATTTAAGCGTCAACCAAAACCGCATGTTGTTTTCTGGTCTGTAGGATATTGGCCGATAACTAATTCGTGTCCATAATTCTCAATAAGCGCACGAGTCATCGGAACCATTATTGACTCATCAGGTTCAAGCTAAACAATTGAAGATATGTATTTTATCACTAGAGAGCATTTTTTAGCACTTTTATTTGATCCATCTCACAGTCTTTTTTACTTGTATACCAGCACTTCTAGAATCCCACTTATTCTTGGTCTTTTTCTTGAACGCCGTAAAATGCTGGTTGAGCGCGTCTACTCAAAATCTCGAGAATAGCCTGACTATGGCGTTCTATAGGACGTTCGTTGTCCACTGCCAGAGAGTCTTGAGTGTTAGCCTAACGTCACGACGAGCGCCGCAGCCACTCTCCCACACCCACCTCCCCTCACTTCTCAGGCGATTTTTGGTATATTTGTATATAAAAAACAAAGATTTTGAATACTATCACATATCACTCAACAGATATCACAATACGAAGCAGAAACTATCATGCAAACTATTATGTCAAATGCTTTGGGTGCAAGACTTAGTCGCTCATGTAGCTCACCACCACCACAGCTTGACCGGATCTTGTGTGTGAGCCAAAAAATCCAGATTTTCCGTCTTCAATCCTTCAAATAGAAATTCAATGAATTCCTTCAGAAAACAGGATGGTTTATTGAAAAAAAATAAACGCGCCTGTCCTCTTCGATATAGAAGTCAGAAATAGCCGCTGTCAGATACAATAGCTCCCGTGATCTCAGAGGAGTTAGCTGCCGACTAAACTGCAATAATAACACTCCTAATTCTCATTATGTGTTCCGAAAGAATTGCAAACGCGAGAAAAAATCAAACCTCATCTAAATGGAAAAAAGGCCCTAAAGTGGAAAAAGCCACGCACAAAATCCGATATTCATAATGTGCCAGTCAATCCAATAGCCTCTTCGATATTGGGCAGGTCGCAGATAACCTTCAATGCTCGATGCTCCGAAATGTATCTTTATCTTTGAAACAAAAGCGTAGGGTCGAAAATAATAGTGAACGAGCTGTATAAAAACAAATTACCTGGTCGCCATCAACCTTTAGTAATTGAAATAATTGAGAGAAAGGTTTGAGAACGGTTTCAGAGGCTCTTCTCGATGTATGAATATCACAACATAGTTCGCTTTCAAAAAGCACTTGAATATAGGATGTTTTTAGGTAACAATACTCATAAAGCGTCGATCTGATATTTTCGAAGTGATTGAACCTTATAACAGTTGCTACTAAATGAATTTGTGCAGTGACACTCAGAACTTAGAACCTACTTATAACTAGCTGCACCTCTTGTTCCCATTGAAAATTGCCAGTGAACGTCACGCCATTCTTCTCCAAATTCACTGTTGTGCCTGCCTCCACTCTGTAAAACAGGAAGGAGAGACTGAAGTGTCTGACAACTGGTTCGCTAAACTCCAATCTTGTTTGGAATAATTTGATGCTTATACCTCAAACACAATGAAGAAAGCAGTCTTGTTGGAGCTTAAAACCATCGTTTCAAAAGAACAAATGTGGTTAACAAACAGCTCAGTGAAGCAGCCTAGTTTCCAAACTGTTTCACATTGTAACCTATACATCTCCATAGGACGTTCCTTTCTATTATCTTCAAACGAAGATTTTTGAACTCACCCACAGTGACAAACGCCACAGGATGCGCTTTGTTCAGTTCGAAAAAGGCTTGAACATTAGGCGCAACTGAATGAGGTTTTTGCGACACTCCAAACAGTGTCTTCAGCAAATCGGGTTCAAGTAACTACGGTATAAATGGTAAGCACGATTAAGTCTGCGGTTAAGGAAAAGGGACTTCTGATTACAACACACATTCACCATGTCCTTTATCACAAAAAAGTCGACAATTAGAAAAAGATACGAGGAATGAGAGCAAAACGTCAACAACGCATAGAATAAAGACGATACGTAATCTATGACGAAATCCGCTAGAACGACAAGAAATACAAGTGAATTTTAAGCCAAAATGGACAAATAAAAAACCATTCAAAATTATTCTTCAATCTCAGGTGAATAAGCCAGAAACTGAATAGAAATTTAACATAGTAATGGGAAAATCTCAGAAAAGAACTCTTCCTTACTGATGGTTGAATTTTTTTTTTTTGTAAAAAAGAAATTGTCAAATGGACAGCACTCCAGCTTCATGGAGAATTCAATCTCAAACAGAAACACTGGCCGAGATGTTGATTTACGGACTGATCACAGATTTCAAAGCTTCAGATACGCTTATAACTCGCCCTAAGCCTAAGTCCATGGGACCACAAACTCTCCACAACCGATTCCAATCTTTTCATTAAGGCATCCTATCAGTTCTGTCTTTGTGAGTAACGTGACTAATGATTACGTTCAGATATTTATAAAAAAGTTGTCAGCACTTGCTCCTTCATTACCATACCTAATGAAAACTTCTCCCGGAAGAGATATTGTAATGTGAGGACTTAGAAACGCTCACTTATACTAAGTTCATAGTCAGTGTTCAAGTGCTAGGCTATCGAAAACCTACAACACTTCTGCCCAAGAAAAAGTTTTCGAATGGCACAACTGTCAAGTCTAACGACCTTATGTAAGATCAGACAATACAACTTGTTTGTAAGAAGTAGTGAAAACCTATATAAGATGTGTCACTGACTCCGAAATGTAACGAATCGAAAAAGCACAACGGTCCCAGTGACCCAAAATTTGTTAATCTTTTTTTATGTTAAGCAGTTGGGATGTAGTGGTTACAGGTACCCCGTAACACATACGCTATTAATTGTTTGATCCCGTCCCGTAAGACTCACTAGGCCTTTCATTTTTTCGAAGTAAAAGGGACTTCTCTGAAGAGAACTCTGATTTGGAAATTGATTTAGTACAGCCGTCCCAAGATTAGCTATAAACGACCTCAAAACAGTATTTGATGACATTTAATGACGAGAGAATGATCTGAAAGCTGCTGTCGACACCCCAAGTGAAAACCGTAAAACTTTCGTGGATGAATGATGCGAGAAAGGGCGTCGAATGGCAGGTGTTTGGATCCGCGAAGAAGATATGAAAGGGGTAAATCTAGAGTGTCACTGTCCGGCTCAGGCAATACTTTGTTTACACATACCGGACAAAATGGACGTTATAACACCCTTTCACAAGTGAACAGTCTTTGCATTTTTCTCTTCAAAACCTATCAATTCCTAGCCTTTGGAATCTTTTCTTTTTCTTCATAGAACAGTAAACAGTAGAACGACTTCTATACAAAAATTCAGTGGCTACCAATGTTTTGCAACGAATCCTCGTTCGATAGTCTTCCACTAAGTACCCGAGGATGCCTCGAAGAAGCGCGCGTACTGGCAAGATCCCGGCGCCTGTGGGTGAGGAAGTAACTTTCTAGTGTAGTGTGCTTTGGCATTGTCGTGAGAGAGAAGTGTGTGTCTTAATCAATCCAATTTCGGTGATTAAGTGGCGATTTGGCGATTTCCGACGCAATACACAGAAATCCTGATAGTGCCTCGCTAGATGTTTCGCAAGACAGTCATGGTGGGTTAATTCAAAAGGGGACTTGTGAAATTGGGCTCTGGAAGATGTTTTCGAGTACTTGATTGCGGTCCAAATTCATTACAAGAAGTATGGTATCGTCTACAGATTTTAACATTTGGCTAATACACAATCATGGCAGCTAGCCCCATCCCGCCGGTGTGCTTTGTGATGCAGGCAAACGGAAGAAGGTTCCTGATTCGATTCCCTACCACGACGCTTCAAGCCAGGCTTTTTGATGTCGATGAGTATAGAAGGGTTATCTATACACGTTGTTGTTATACCAAAAAAAAAAATGCTCGGCTTCAAACAATGCACTACTTTCTTATATGAAATAGACTGCTCAATAGATGATTTGAATAAATAAGTTGCATGTCAAACGGTACTATGATATGTGATAGAGTGTGTTGTGTGATATGGGCAGATTGAACTCAAAAGAAAAAGCTACTGCTCTGAAGAGTCGTGAGAGGGTATTGAATCATCGACCTTCAACTCTGTAGTCTGTGTCACTGATCACTTGATATAGTGAACTACGCCTCGCTCGTGTGACGAGTCAAGGCTTGTGCCCGTGACCCTGTAGTAGCCGAAGTTGTTGAATTTCGCTTGCAACTACGATACTGTACTAAATTGACTATTTCTACTTTGTAAAAAAAAGCTCAGCATAAAGTTGATAACGACAATCCCTTTGTTTTTGAAATAATTGGTACAGAACTCACTTAGTCGAACAGGTTTTGTTGTTCCAGTTTTTTTTTTTTTTGAAAAACGCCTTAACGTAATCTCTTTAATAAGTTTTTCGAGAATGCTTTACAAGTATCACCTTTTGATATTAGTCATCAATAACTATTCGAAGTTTTAGCTATCAGTCATCATGAATCATATCTCTATTACAGAGCTTCCCAAACCGTTTGCGCTTTTTCTCTACTGAAGTAAGGACATTACTGTTGGTGATTTTTAGGCCTACTCCCCTCAGTGACATGTCAAAGTGTCAGCTCGTGAAGCAAGGCTTTAGAGGCTTTCCCCTTGAAACGAATAAACAAAAACGTTTTAAAGGCAAAATAGTCTGTAGGGAATGTTCATAGCCTTACCGAGATTTGTTTACATCAGAGCCATACACGTTTTCGAAGGGATCGTCCTCTCATCAGTGGTTACTACGCCTCACACTAAGCCCTCCTTCGTAGCAGGGGGACGGGAGACGTGGGGCATCGATGAAAAGGGCGATGCCTACGAAACACGTGTAAGGACCTGAACGTAACAAGCTGTGTAAATAATATGCCTGAGTCTTCTATATGTAAAGAAGTGGTTGGGTTCCAACATGAGAGGATTGGATATTACCAAAGGGAATGCGCTACTTGAGACGCTGTGCAAGGTCGAATAAATGTATAGCACTGCATAAGTGCCCGAACAGACCACATACATGGTTTAGAGCATGATTGCTCATTTGGCCAATAAAAAACAAATCTCGTTTACGCAATGACCTTACCTTGAGTGATATGCCAAATTTTGAACATGGAAGGGATTGAACCTGCGTCGCACCCTTACTGGTCGAGCATGCTAACCGTACTGCAACTATCGAGCTCCTCTTCATATGTATTTCACCTGCGGTTTTCGTTACCTAGATGTCCAAATTGATCGTTTAGAGTATGAACACTTCAAATAACACACCTCATACTTATTTTATTTCATCCAACCAATAACATTTCCACTGAGAGGATCCCGTTTTATCCCTAACATTAATCCGTTTCGGCGTATGTCATACTCCCGAATGTCTCAGACATTTTGCGGATTCTTTTTGATTGCTGCATATGTTTCCATGTACGTTTATGAATCCCATTAGAGACTGGTGGGCAGATATCTAACAGTCTAAAGGTTAGCTAGGCTAGACGTTTCAAAGTGACTACAAGCAACTATTAAGAGAAGGAGTCGAATCAGCTTATTGCTTCCTAATAACGTGCATTACTAATGTCTCGATTATTTAATAATAAGAAACAAAGTCGTATATAAGCTCCCGTATTCTACCTAAGTCAATCTATAAATTTCTTTGGGTCAACATCTCGTTAACTTTTTACTTTAATCGATGGTCCATCAAATTCGCAGATAGTCTCAATTTCTTTTTCCACTTCAAAGATATAAACCATATCAGCATGACACTCTCAATTTCCTCAATGAACACCTCGGCGTGGATAGTCATGCAACCTTTGGGATTACGTCGGATTTCTTGGAGGATCTCTTCGTGCTGACAGAACTCTGTATATACTACACTGACCTTTAGAGGCAGTCAGGTGATCTTAAAAAGGCTGAAGCAAGACATCTAAAACGATCGAATAAAGTCACCACCACAAGAGCTTACGGCGTCGTATTTTCGTTTACTCAAAACAGTCGAAATCCGTTTGCCGAGTTTTCGATCTTCCAGCGTATAAATGCTATGAAAGTATGATGCGCGCGCACCTACAAATTTTATCAGTAGCTGAAGAACGTACTTTTTGACATGAAAAATATGTTAGAAAAATTTAGATATGAGCGGGCCGAACCCATGAAATAACTAATGAAAAGTATCACCTTATAGGCGAAGTGCGGCGACGGACCTGACCTCCAACTGCTGTTCGTGATAAAAATCGAAGCGATGTTGACGCAATTTCCCACTTGAAGGTGAATGCAATCTAGAGTCGAGGTGTTTTGGAATTCATTCTATGGAAGATGTGAGATATGGAGAGCATGGCCGGAGGATTTGGAAGGTTTCGCTACTGTGAGCATTGTGTTTGACACCAACTCTCCTGCTCGTTTAGTTCTATTCGATCAAGAGTGCCATTTGTGTTTGGCAATTCCTTTCGTGCGCCATTTTTTCCTTTAGCACCCGGAAGGAGTGAGCCGGTGGTTCCTTGAGACAATCGCTTTCATTATTCGAAAAGCCAGCAATGAAAGAAAGAGAAATCAAAAAGGACTATTGGGGCCAGAAAAAGCACGCTTCTATGATCACCGCGTGCATCTAAAGGATTGTTAAATTGGTGCAAACACGGCTGAATGTCCACACCGGGAGGAATAATTAGTATAATATCGTCGATTTCAGATTTGGCGCAAAGGCCTTACACAGGAAAATAACCACGCTTCCTATACGACATATAATTTGCATACAAAATCCGATTGAAGTTTGCGCTCGAAGACAGAAAAGGACAAGAACGCACTGTGAAATGGACGCTCCTACGTAATAAACTTTCTCCAGTGCCAAGTCTCACTTACAAACGTCTTTCCCGGGACAATGCGTTTCGCCCGAGGCCGTATCTTATGGTCGTTTGTTTTACATATTTAGCTTCTACGTAACTACACATGGATGCATGTCAGAATGTGTAGAGGGGGCTTATCATCTGTGTTTTGCCAAAAATGGGCTTGTACATATAAAGAATAGGTCTTCGGCGGCTCCAACTCATTTCGACTCATTCGCCTTCACAGTGTCACATATAATCACAATTACAGTGGTAGTTAGAACTAAAAAAAGCTAACTGATTAGGCACCTCATATTTCTTGTATGCTCGGAACTATGGGCTGTTCCATTTCGAGACCGTTTCAACTCCAAGCGACTCCATACCAATCATAATGAGTACCCTGAATTAATACCGTTGAATTGAGGGTATTTCAAGGCTTTCAAAACGGGATCTTTCTTGTTTTTTCCTAACCTTCAATGCGTGTTGGAATATTCAAAAACCAACGATTCCATTACTATGCTTAGCCTGTATAATAAGAGTCTCCTTGTGAGCTCTGCAGAAGATTAAAAAAAAAGACCTACGTTCTTTCCTACGGCGTGTATTTCTTTCCAGGGCTATGGTTCGCGGTGGCTTTTTAGTGAGTTGTTGTGGAACTTAAACGATACTGCTAAATGACAGACACCCTGAATTGAACTTGAGTTTCAGATAAGCCACCCTAGATAGCGGAGAAGTAGATATTACACTTCGCGCCTCAGGAGTAGATTCACCAAAAGCATATGAATCGTGTATACAAGAGTCGTGCTGCACAAAGAGATCAAAAATCCTAGAAATTTTTTCGCTGCTAAAAGGAACAAGACTTGTTTTTTTGATCAAACAAGGAAGAAATTGCGCAGCTCCAAACGGGCGCTGGCGGTGGAAGCGATCCAGCGTCGGCTCGAAAGAAGATTTGATTATTAGTTTTAGCAATTTGTCTGTTTCGTGAAACATTATCTAGGTTTCTCCTTATCAGAATTGTAGAAAAAAGCCATTGTTCTATTGCTTTTTATCATTGCTTGGCGTCATTTTACTATGATTTACCAGAGAATTCGCTAGAAAGTTTGAAAGACTAGCTACACTACATCGGGCGTAAAACGTCTTTTTTTTTTTGCTCTTGCACCGCTCTACAAAAGTTTTTTTCTTTGAATAACAGACATTCTTCATATTTTCGATATTTATGCTACCAAAAGATTTTGAAAGTTGAATGAAAAGTTGTCTAAAAACTCTGAGCCACGCAATACAAATCAAACTGAAGCTGAAACATAATCTTGTTCTCGCTGCTACAGCAAATGACAAGATCTTTCCAGAACCGCGTACAGCACTGGAATCGCTGTGTCTCAATCCTTCGATAACTATCAAAGAACTGATGGGAAACTTCGTGGCAGAGAAATCTGAGAAATGCATGTGCACTCAAATGAATGCACGTCGTACCCAAAGAATTAAGAACTCGCTGAAAGCCACAGCAATAAAACCATGATGTCATAGTGGAAAACTACTGCCTCAAGAATAAGCTCAGGAAAGTCTCAGTTAAGGACAAACTTAGTTTCGATATACAGGTAAATTACATTTGCAAACATTCTTACCATTGATATATATTTATATACATATATATACATATATTACATATATATATATACATATTAGATATTATATATATATATATATCTATGTGTGAGTAAGGTGGGAAATGAAGAAACCGAAGTTAGATGGATTGACCATGAAGTTTTTTCCATGCAAAAAGGTTTCGCCTAAAGGAAAAGTATATCGCAGAATGGGAGAGATTCCCAAATGAGATAATGTTGAGTGGCATGCAAAACTTCAAACCTCAGACGGCAAACGAACTTGCATTCCAGCCTTTCCGGGATCGCGAGCTAACCAATTGCCACTACCGAGGCTCCTGTTCTGCTATGATTCTTCCTGCGATACAGTGTTTTCGACCTGCCTAAGGTTCAAAGTTTGCATATCACTCAGAATTACTGGGTTTATATTTGTAATGATCATAAGCACTGTTAAAAACGGTTGAATAAAGAGAACACCTATCCAAATATTGCTTCATTCCTCGTTCCTTATACGAAAAGAGAAACTTAGGAGCGACAACGGGAGAAAAATGACACTAACTCGAACGGCCAAATCATTAATCTGCGAGGTTCCTCCAGTTGATGCAAGAATAAAAAAATTTCCCACCAATAGAACGGAAAAACGGCCTGCCGTCGTTATCATTGCTTCAAATAGTGGGTCTTCAAGTTCTGGCCTGACATTGTGTGCTCAGTTCCGGTCTTGGTAGGAAAGCTGGTCTCGTTCCTAGAACAGCATAGGTGTTAAAACGATGACTACACTAGAATCGCAATTTGCTGTTTATGCCACCTAAACTTCATAGTACTGACCAAATCAAACCTCCTTCATCGAAAGGATGAGTAGGCACTTCTGGTAAAAAATGGAAAAACTACACAGGATTCTGAACCTAAAGGAAACCAGACCTTCAGAACACATGCTTACGAACACTGTTATGAAGATTTCTTGTGCAGTGAAAGTGCTAATTTCTCCATTTGTCATGTGATTAGAGGTGTTCTGCGTCGCGCACAAGGTCGATGGTTCGATCGGCGCTCATGGCCCATTAAGCCATCCATCCCTTCGGAGCCGGTTAAACTGATACCAGACTTATCTAAAGGATAAGCAGCATTGACTCACTCAGTG
>JAHQIW010005816.1:0-79684 GCA_019055375.1 Parelaphostrongylus tenuis
CAAGTAGGCATGCCGTACTTCTACGCTTATCTTATCCATCTTTCAAATGATAATCATCCATACGTGGTAAATTTTTCAGCAAAAAAATTGCCAATTCAAAGGAGCGAAATCTTAAGATCTCGCCGTCTTCCTGTGATGTGTTTGACGCCCTGAAAAATTCAGTCGGACCGGCTCCTGTCCATTGGTTGCCGTTAAAACGCATCACGTGAATGGCCCACCTGGTTTTCAATAGCTCAGCGTAGAGACAGCATCTGTGGCTATTGACCATTGTCGTAGGTCGGAATTTCAAACACTTTTCTCCATTTGTAAAATGCAGAATACTCCTAACATCAACTTTCTGACTTCGCGTTCAATGAAGCCGATGGTCTCTCACCTTGCTTACGTAGAAACCAGATTTTTGATGCATACTTTGAGGCAGGGATAACAGCCGAATATAAAGGGTGAGCACGGGTCGGACGTTATTTGTCCTCTTCATTATATTCTCGATGCTCTTGAACGCTCCCTAAGACGCCCGTCTCCTGTTGCTCAAGTTTGAAACTAGGTAAGCACTTATCATGTTCAGTTCACGATGTAGGACCGTGCTGTTTTTCAAAAACGGAGACCTTATCTGAGTCACTCACCGACTCAGGTGACCTATCACTCAATGGATACCACTTCTCCGAGCATATTGAAAATTTCTTTCTCAAGAAATACCTAAATAATCAAGTCAACCGAAACGGCTCTCTGCGACTTTTTTGACTCCTAAACCTAAAGTTTGTGTAAAAGTAATATGAAGAAAGGTACCTTGTTGGCTGTGTAAATTCCAACGTTTTTTCTAAAAGTTAGTGAAGTTTATTCTAAGCGGTAATATGCCAGTTCGAAAACAAATGTTCCATTGATTTTTGCAAATCCAGTAATTTTCCACTTCAGTTCTTGAGGGTGAAGAACCTTTGTACTATAACGAAGAAGATTTGAGATATTCATAACCGACTAACCAATCTTAAACCATTCGAATGACTGAAGGGCAAAGGTGACTTGATATCTGAGCAACTTCAGCCACCTATGCTTCCACACTTCCTTTTATTATTTATATCTTCTTTGCATTGCAGTTGCGTTCTATATTGGAAGCTCATAGGTCTCTTTTCTGGCAAGTAAACTGTACACTATCACTGTGAAAACTTTAGTTCACCGCCGAAAAATTTTCTTTGTACACCTTTCTAAAAGGTCAACTTTTGGTGTTATTACAAGTTGATTGGCCATCAGAAATCTCTATGCTTTGTAACTCTCTCAAGTGCCACTATGACTGCTGAGGAAATCGCGTAACATTCTGCAATATTCACGGAAAGGGGAAGATTTTAAGCAGAAGTTTAATTACCGCACGAAGGTGTCAGGACCTCTGGGAAGACGAGTGCTTGGAGACAAATCGAATGCTAGAAGCATTAGAATTCGCACAGTAGAGCGTGATAAAGAGTCGTATGAGATGAAAAAAAAAATATGCACGTCTAATCGACTTATCACGCGTTATGGAGATGATTGAATGGCTTTGGCAGATACAAGGACTTGCGGGAACCTACCATGTGTTACTTCAATATGTATCGTACCCGCACACAAAGCCGGCATCAAGTTAGTGAACTTGTAGGGGTGGTAGAGTTTATGGGGCGCCATAGCCGAGTGGTTGTGATGCCCGTTGCGGCGTGCACTAAGCCGAACTCCACCCCCCCCCCTTACCACTTTCCGGCAGTCAACAACAACCTCGTATGGAACGCCTTAGCCACGTTATCCTAAAGACTGTAAGGAGATTCGCTCAACCAGTAATCTACGGTGCTCAAGAAGAAGACGAAAAACGATGTGAAAGCTAGAAGTATTGGGATCAGCACTGCAAAAAAGCACTGCGAAGACGCGTCAATGAAGCGTCAATATATATATCTCCCTCCGCGGACCCTCCCTCTTCAAGGGATTCCGCCCGGTTAATCGCGAGGGCACGTGGCGCGTTCCCAGGTGGTGGATAGGGAAATAAACGCGAACCAAAAGGCCAAAAGCCTGCAATCAAGCGGCTGGGAAGTACATGGGAGGCGGTTAGGAGTCGCCCAAATAAGCTCCTCCCGCTCCTCCGAGAGAGACTGGCAAGCTACTCGTGAATACCCAGCTGCCATATTTAAAGCCTGGCAAGCTATATGTTGGGTATTGAAATGCCAAAGACAGTAACAATATGGTCATCATTTCCCTGACCCCGAAAAAGCCCTGGTACGGCAGTTCCAGGTAGGACGAGTACGGAGAGCCTGCTAAAATCTCAGGGCCGAACTAGGCTGCCAAGGTCTAAACGGACTAAAATGACGATATGTACCTACAACGCAAGAATCCTTGCTCACGAATCCACTGTAGAAGATCTATTGATTCAAGCAAGAAAAATAAGGTACAACGTCTTTGGCCTGGCTATGTCGAGAAGGCGCCATGCTTTTCACGCTGTTTATGACACCGGAGAAGAACTTTTTCTTGGTACATGCGATCGCAGAGCTGTCGGCGGCCTTGGTATCCTCGTTAAATCAAATATGACCGTGAGCACTGATTCGTTTGAACAACTAACAACCCGTATCGGACGATTACGGTTTAAACGATGTGGTTCTATGCCGGCTTTGACCATCGTCGTTGTTTACGCACCAACACAAAGCTATGACGAAGGCGAAATCGAAGCGTTCTATATGGACCTCGAAAAATTCTTTCGAGAAGATCATACATTCTTCAAGGTCCATGTCGCAGATTCTAGCGCAAAAATTGGACTTAGAAGAACGTCTGAAGAACGCCACATAGGAACCCTGGACTAGAATGGAATGAACAGGGTGAGAGGCTATCCGAGTTTATCATGACGACCCAGACCATCCATGGTAACTCGCAATTCCAAAAGCCTCTTTCTCAGCGATGGACGTGGGAGTCTTCCAATGGAGAGTACCATAACGAAATAGATCACATCTTATAAATCGAAGGTTTTGCCTGACCGATGTCGCTGTTGCTCTTAAGTTGTACACGGGATCAGACCATCGCCTCCTTCGCGCAACGTTCCGTTTTCTGCGGAGAGGAGAGAAAGCCGCTAAATTCAAACAACGAAGTCCCAGAACTACCATAAACTGGGATGTATTCAAATCATTAGTAGGCTCTTGGGAAGATACCGTTGTCGACAACATCGACGAAGAATACGATTGACTCGTTGAATATCTCCACCTTAGCGCTATGAAAGCCGAGAGTTGTAAGGTCACGAAGAGACGCTTGTCTCCGCAGACACTCGAGCTGACACGTCAACGTGGAATAGCACGAGCTGCAGGCAACGGAAACCTTACGTCCGAACTTGCGAAACGCTGCAGAGAAGCGATAAAAGAAGACATCAAAGAGAGAAGAGCAGCAGTTATGGCAGAAGCTGCAGAAGCTGGGAAGAGCATTTGCAAAGCCCAGCGAGGCTTCGCCAACTACAAGACCAAGATGACTGCACTCCGATACCTTGACGGGAAACTTACAGCTTCGAGAAGGGTTATGGAGAAAATCATCCACCAATACTACTCGGATCTCTTCGCTAGCCAAGTCCTCTTACCGTCATATAAATTGAAAGAGGTCGAATATGTCGTTTCACCGGTCCTTCCTTCCGAAATCCGACATGCTATATCGTCGGTGAAGAACAGAACAACACACGGTCCAGACAGGATTAGATCAGAACACCTGAACAACCTGCCGCCAGTTCTCATCAACACCGTGGCTCGGCTCTTCACTCGGCTACCTGTCAGAATGCAAGGTCCCGATTCAATGGAAAACCAGCAAGACCGTATTGTTGTCTAAAAAAGAGGCCTTCACGACATAGGCAATTATCGCCCAATCTGCTTGCTGTTCGTTGTCTACAAACTCTTTACTCGAGTCATCCTAAACAGGATTGACAGAACACTGGACGAAGGGCAGCCATGCGAACAAGCAGGATTCCGAAAAGGATTTAGTACCATAGACCACATGTCACACGATTACAAGACTCACTGAAGTTTTACGAGAGTACAAACAAGCCACTCTGTCTCACTTTGCATCAGTCTGAAGAAAACCTTCGATTCAGTGGGAACAGAAGCGGTTATAGAGGCTCTGAATAACCAGGGCGTCACTCCAAAATATCTTCATTCTACGACAATTTCACTATTGACGTAAGAAGAGGGGTTCGACAAGGCGATACAATTTCGCCAAAACTATTCCACCCTGCAAAACGTCATGCGAACATTAGAATGGGACGATATGGGAATTAAAATTGACGGTCGACAATCAAACCATCTTCGCTTTGCTGACGATATCGTTCTCATAACACCAAACATCAGTCAAGCGGAACGAATGTTGACCGATTTCGATAACGCCTGTGGAAAGATTGGTCTTCAACTAAATCTAACAAAACAATGTTCATGAGGAACGGATGGGTTTCGAATGCCCTATTCACGCTCAACGGAACGACAATCTCCGAATGCTCCAGTTACGTCTATCTAGGTCGTGAATCAACATGATGAACGACCTAGCTCCAGAGTTGAGCAGGAGGAAACGAGCGGCTTGGGGAACGTTTAAGAGCATCGAAGATGTAGTGAAGAGGACAAAGAACATCCGACTCCGTGCCCACCTTTTCGACTCGACAAGTTATCCCTGCCCTAACGTATGCAGCAGAAACCTGGTCGCTACGTAAGCAGGATGAAAGATCACTTGCAGTTATCGAACGCGCAGTCGAAAGGTTGATGCTAGGAGTACCCGTATCTCGCAAATGAGAGAAAGGATCCGAATTCCGACCTACGTCAACGGTCGGAAATCAGAGACGCCGTTCTACACGCCATGATATCAAAAACAAGGTGGGCCGGACACGTGATGCGCTTCAGCGACAACCGATGGACGAGAGCCGTTACCGACTGGATTCCGCGGGACGTCAAGCTCTCTAAAGGAAAATCATGACCCGTTGATCCGATTCTTCACGAAAGCGATAGAAGAAAGATATGAGCGATCTAGCGGGACCCACTGGGCTACTCTTGCACGCGAAAGGGAAAAATGGAAGAGTTGCTGGTACCCGCTCGAGTCACTCGACGATCAACGGGACGACAGGTGATACAGGTGATAGCGCGTGCAGCTCAGTGGTTAGAGGTGCTCTTCGTTGCACACATGGTTGATTGTTCGTTACCACGCTCATGGCTCACCAAGCCTTCAATCCCTTTGTGGTCGGTAAATTAGTATCAGAGTTGCATAGAAGGATAACACAACTGACTTGATGCACCGGCAGGCCGTGAGTTATTGTAAAGTCCAGATATGTATTCGGTTATCTAAAACGGAGATGAATGCATGGCGTCTCTTAAAGAAGTCGCTCAACACCGAAAACTTTATCCTTTGACATCTAACGAAGTGATCATAGTTCAGGAAGGCTAACTAACTGATAGTGCATCCATCATCTGCCCTTGTATTTTATCAGCTCGTCTTGACTTGGGATAAGCGTATTTGAAAATTGCAGTGTGCAACGATCGATTTGTTACCACACTGAGAAATAATGAATCGTGAATAAGTAGAAAGTAACACTAAAAAAGTAAAAAAAAAATTAGAGCGATTGGGATCAAAATGCAATATTTCTACTACATTCCTTTTATACGTGAGTGTATGCCATGTCGTCTTTGTCAGTAGCCGTAAAGAACACTTACAAGACTGATTTTTCGAGGTGTGATTCATACCTCATATTTTGTTCAAAAACAACAAGAATCCATAGACTTAAAAATTGACAGTTCACTCTCTATGATTTATGTTGGCAGCGACACATATTTTTATTCTTTTTTCGCTTCCTACCATCGCCCAGGTGAGTCCTCCACTCCACCAGCAAAGCTTCGTTTCGGAGACAAACAGAGATGGAGCTTATTAGTATATGTGGTGAATAAACATCAAACGTGTCAGACTAAAGTTCCGATAACATTTCTGACTCTAGCCAATAGAATAAACACTTCCTGGCAGCACATTATGAGCCTTTCATGAGGTCTGTTATGGTATATATATATATATACGTATATATATATATATATATAAATATATTTATATGTAAGCATGTATATACATATATATATATATATATATATATACTGGCACAAGAGCTCAAGACAAGTAAATGAAAATCGGCAATAAATCACTTTGAAGGAAGCGCTGCGGTGATCTTCTCACCGCACATTGAGTGTAAATATTAGGCGTCGATTCCTCTACATGTAGAGGTGTATCTCCGGGGAAATGACTGAACCGAAAGTCACCGCGAAAACTAATGAGGCTGAAAAGCCCAAACACGTGTCTAGCATTTCGTAATTGCTATAGCAGACCTCTTAAAAGGCTTGAAATATGACATCAGGGCGTATCAATTCCAAGTGAGGTCTCAACTGTTGATTGAAAGTGTTAGTAGAATGAACATACATTGGCTAAAATCAACTTTGTACTAAAGAGGTAATAATGAGCGTTCGTAGTTGGCGTCATTCAGCTGGACAAGAATTTTGACGGTTTGTTGTTTTCTGCGGACGCTGGATATTAGGTGTGATGCTTTTGATTTGACAAATTTAGGGTGCAATTCGCGTTGCTATATTTGAGGGACTCACATTGACGGCGAAGTGTTTTCCGCGTTGAATGACACGAAATGGGCTGATTTCGCCATTTTGTTCCTTAATCGGAAGCAGACTGATGTCGGTGATAGAGTGAATATGTTCACGTAGTTGGAGAATATGTCACTTTCACTGGAGCCGGTTAATAACAGAGCTGGCTTATCGATTTTAATTCAACGGTGTTGACAATTTTTTCACTGCTATCACTGTGAAGTGATCACTGCGAAGTGTGAAGTGTAATTTTTGTTATTCACTTAGGAGTATTTTCTCCACTTCGGAAGAAACTCGAAATAAAACGTATGACTCAGATACAAGCAGATTTTCTATACAGATTCATTGGTAAAGCCTGTGGTGAAAAGTCGCAGAGTTCCGGCTTGTCATCTCATTCTTCCTGATCACTGGTGGCGAAGAGTTTGTGAAGTCTGGTACAAATTCATTCAAGTGAAAATGGGTGGTGCAAGGCGGATTACCAGTACTATGCTTTGTGGATTCATGATATCACCGTCGTTAGAAACGGTTTTATATGTTGTAAAGCAACTTTCCTTGAACCACGACATTACCCTATCGAGTCAAATCTTCTTTGGGCAGCCGAAAAAGTCTGTAGGCAATCGACTCAAATTACTGGTGATGAAGAAGACGCAACCTGTGGAGACATGAGAAACTGATTTTCTCAATCTCTTGCTATAGGGCTATTTGACAACATAAAATAATTCATTAGTAATGGCGAAGTCAGAGGAAAGTCGGCTTAGAACATTTTGCAATTATTTTTGCTGGCTGGTTATAATACCGACTAGTTTGGGAAGATTTGTCAGGTGAAAAGCCAATAAGTCACCGGACAACACCATCATCAGCACCCATCATGTATGCTAGTGCATAGCCGAGTAAGACTGTTCACTTGTGCGGTGCTCACCGGAGAAGATTCGACTAGATCGACAACAAACACGAGGTCCACACCGAGGGCGAACGTATATGGGCTGGACTCGAATCATTGGTTTTGAAGAGGACGATACGCGTCGACGCGTTGGCCAAATAAATTTGTATCTGCACATGGCTTAGTACAGGCTCAATCAGCCAAGAAAATGTTCCTCATAAGCATCAAAAACCAAAGGTTCTGTTGTTTTAGTGCAAAGCCTCTGTGATGAATTTGTCACTATTATGCTAGTATTACATACGGAGTGCGCCATTACGTATTTTTATTATTGTGATGCATTTTTGATTTAACACTTGTTCAAGATGTGTAGCTTAGTTGAGTAGTTCGCTGAATTTAGTGTTATACTAAAAGACTTTTTTAGATATCAGCTCTGCATATTTCGTTACCAGGTATTCTGAGTTTTACACAAAAAGACCAGATAGCTCATCGACTTTCTTTTCATGTCATTTAGCGCTTCCATAAAGATGGAACTTGTTCTATTTCTTTTGCAAGCTTTGCATTCACTGTTTTTTTATTTAATTACGAATGAATAGAAATCAAAGACGAACGCTCATGCGCATTAACAGATTTAGTGGGGATGACCATAATTAATCAACATCGTCCGGTTCAATGACAAAGAAGCATTGGAACTAGTATTGATTTAGTAGACAACAATCAACTTTAACACAAATACTGGTTTCTTAATGGTATCGCTCTAGTGCTCCGCCCGCAAAATGGAAAAGAGGTTCAGAAGGGTAAAAAATGGCTCTAAAAATTAAAGTCACCCTGTCTCTTGTATTAGGGTTTAATATCTTCAATTCAGATAAGAAAAGCAATCGGACTTGATAATGAAAGTGTAGTGATTATGGTGTGCAAAGACGGATGCAGCCGTTATGACTTTTTAGTTCACTTGCTATTAAAGAGAAAACATTTCGCTCGAAAGGACGCATGAAGTTTGGAGACAGTGCTACACATAGAAGTTTAGGGACACTGTTAAACATATACGATACTGTCGCTTTTCCATCCTTTTGTTGGTGACCTGACCCACATTGTTTAATCTCTTAGGCAATGCGGTGATCATTTCTATAACTTAAAGCACCCGATTTTTTTTCAGCTACCAATGCAGTAACTGCTTTGACACACCGGACCAGTTTGAACGACAATCACGTTGACAATGCACTTGGCGAAAAATATTATTGATAAGAAGGAGCATATTAATACAAAAAGGTGGGTATTTATGATGCACGCACTTAATTTCTACTATTAAGAAGTATTAAGCGTTCAATATGATTCTATTGTTCAATACGTGTTACATAAAATATGTAGTAAGGCAAGAAAGACGTTGCAAATTGTGTTAGGAAGTAAGAAATTCAAATTTCACAACACGCTCAACATCGAGTGGCAAATGCAGAGATTATACACAAACTGATGATTATAGGGTGTAGTGGGGTAGCTCTTCATGACTATACCTCATAGTACTATCACCTGCATCACTTGTCGTCCCGTTGATCGTCGAGTGACTCGAGCGGATACCAGCAACTCTTCCATTTTTCCCTGTCGCGTGCAAGAGTAGCCCAGTGGGTCCTCCTCGCTCTAGGGATTCGGCTGAGCATCATATCTTTCTTCTATCGCTTTCGTGAAGAAATCGGACCAACGGGTCAGTGGTCTTCCTCTAGAGCGTTTGATGTCCCGAGAAATCCAGTCGGTAACGGCTCTCGTCCGTCGGATGTCGTCGAAGCGCAACACGTGTCCGGCCCACCTTATTTTCGATATCCTGGCGTGTAGAACTGCGTCTCTGATTTTCGATCGTTGACTTAGGTCAAAACTTCGGATCCTTTCTCTCATTTGCTAGATACGGGATACTCCTAGCATCGACCTTTCGACTTGCGCGTTCTATAACGCCGAGTGATTTTTCATCCTGCTTACGTAGCGACCAGGTTTCTGCTGCATACGTTAGGGCAGGGATAATTGTCGAGTCGAAAAGGTGGGCACGGAGTCGGATGTTCTTTGTCCTCTTCACTACATCTTCGATGTTCTTGAACATTTGATTTCATGACCTAGATAGCCTTAATTGGAGCATTCGGAGATTGTCGTTCCGTTGAGCGTGAATAGGGCATTTGAAACCTATCCGTTCCTCGTGAACATCGTTTTTTATATATAGCCTGAACAGGGGCTGCATACTACTTCATATCCAAATGGTTCAATGAGCTGTTGTAATTGACAGTTTTTTTTTTTTGAGAATACACGTTGAGGGCTGATAACCCTGCTAGCTATTCCAAATAGCAATAATCAACGTCTCTATTTCAAGCACAGTTAATAATAAACGAATGCTAGATTTAGCTGAAGACGCACTAGTGTACTAATGTAGGAATCATCTGATACACAAGGGTATGAGGTCTCTTGTGCACACTCAGCCAATACTATATATTATAATATGATTATAATATAATAATATAATATCGCTGTGTAGGGGATTTTCTGAAATTTCATTTGGTACCAACTTTCTCCGTATCTGCCGCATCATGCTCGCTCAACGAAATCATTATTGTACTTTGCTACTTTGCGAGTCGAATTGGGGAGC
Source organism: Parelaphostrongylus tenuis (assembly GCA_019055375.1). Taxonomy (NCBI): domain Eukaryota; kingdom Metazoa; phylum Nematoda; class Chromadorea; order Rhabditida; family Metastrongylidae; genus Parelaphostrongylus; species Parelaphostrongylus tenuis. The sequence continues at coordinate 10,082 of JAHQIW010005816.1, forward strand.
GATGCACAGACCGTCTTCGAGAACTCGGTGGCTTTAGTAGAAAGAGGTAGGAGAAGTAGGAGTACAATAATAGGAGAACTAATACTCATTGGCACACTAAGGTAGTGGCATAATCAATTATAGCATCCTGGGTAGGAAAGCGCCGTAGCCGAGTTGTTGCGACGCTCGTCGCGATCCGCATGAAGTCAAACACCACCCTTAACAGCCCTTGGCAGTCAACAACGAACGCCCTATGGAACGTTGCAACCAAGCTACACTCGAGATTGCAAGGAGAAACGCTCAGTTAGTATTCTACGATTTTCAAGATGAAAATGAAAAAACGATTGAATGCTGGAAGTACTGGGATTGGCACGGTGGTAACATTGTGAAGACGGATAACAGAGTAAAAAAAAGTTATTTGATGTTACATGTTTTCATGAGTATCGGCACTAGAGCAATAAACACTAGATACTATTCGAAAAATGCGTCTCAGCTCTACAGAAACCCCAACTCCTAAAGTCCCTAAAACAGAGCCTTTTCATAAGTTTCGGAAGTTGAGCAATGAATTCCAAATTTAATACCAGAAGTAGTTATGATTGCTCAGCAACACTCTTCAGAGGATGAGCCATCAGCCTGAGTACATTTCTGCAATCTCTTAAGCAACAAATCAAAACCGTTTTATGAAGAATTCTCTGAGTTTTCATTTGGTATCAACTTCGTGCATACCTGCCGCATCATGGCCGCTCAACAAATTCTTTATCTTGCTTGCTACTTTACGAGTCGAATTTTGACGCGATGCACAGACCGCCTTCCAGAACGTCAACCGTGCGGGTGCTAAGGATTTGTATCTAGGCGAACTTCTTTGCTGAGTAGATAAAGAGTGGAGTGGCTCAAGTGCCGAAACTTTTGGAAGACCTATTATGTACAGTGAAATTAATACGACTTGATGTGAATTGGTAGACAATATGATTGTTTCAACTAATAATAAAATTTACGAAGAACTGATTGTATACTTTCAAACTGATGAGCAAATTCCGCATTTGGATTGAAATGTTGCATGCTGAATATAATTAATTACTCCTTTTCGTTAATGTTTACCTACCTATAAAGATCATTTCACGCTGTTCTTCCTCACAAGCAATTGTAAATCTTGCAGACCAGAAGGAGCAGATTGTTTCTACAATTACAGAATTCGAGTGGGATTTCTCATTCCAGCCGTGCTCACCGAATACGAATGAAGTCGAATGACGACGATGAAGATCTTGAGGACGGCGAACAACATTGGGCAAACGACGAATGATCGGCTCAGAAGAAGACGAAAACGTCGAAACGTCAACCGGACAGAGTTTTCGACAACGTCGTGTGGCTCGATCATCAAAGAATATGTGATTGATTCGAAGGTTCGTTTTCGACATCTCCACTTTCTTTGGAAGGATTTTTGACGAAATTTTAAATCATAACATAAAGTTGACGTGTATGTTTGGAATATCGTTAACGCCTCCATCCTACTTATATAAATTAATTATCAATTCCTTCGTTTTTTCTGACTAGTGATTGCTCTCATTTACAAAACCACAGCAACCTGATGCCCTACGCCTTCCGTCCACACACATATCTCCTAGTTGCCATGCTGATTGGACATATACTGTCAATCAAATACCAACAAAGAGCGATGTGATGATCTTCTGCTTTAGACTATTTCTTCTTGTTGGAAATTGTTCGAACCACTATATTCTTCTTTGAGTGCTCATGTGATGAATTCTGTAAGGAATTATCCTCGAATAGTTGCTCAAGTATTTAGGTCTCCAAAGCGTATTTTGGTGCTCGTTCAACACTGTGGCGACGAGTGACTTCTACAGGTTTCGTATAAAAGTCACAAAAGTTACCGATATGACTTTATGGGCTCGACTTAACGCATAGAGTTTTTCCTTGAGCGCAATGAGGCAATCAAACGCGAAGTACATAGAATACGCAAAATCAATGGGTATCACAGAGACAAAGGTTGCAGCGCTGAATAGCGATCAAAGTAAAGGACGAGTGGACATATAAATCGGGCATCTATAGAACGATCGAAACAATCCCGTTTCATTATTTTATATAGATTTCAACCTTTATATCAGATCAATAATCTAAGAAATGTTAGAAGTTATTGATGAACTGATATTGCAGAAAGATGCCTCCATCTTTAACCAACTATTCATTAATTTTTGATTTTCGATTGCTGTGTTGAATTTTTGGCGTTGCATATATTGAAAACTATCAAGCCCTGAGAGTTTCTATCGTGACATCCCTTGTACAAGTCATTACATTTGCTTGAATGTCAAAAACAGTATGACTGCGTAGTAAACTAGAGTTTTTCTTCGCATATGAAACACGTACAGGTTCATAGAGCATATGAGCGTGCAGAGTAAATCGTGGCTTGTAATTTTCTGTTTTCTCCATTCTGTACAGCCCCTTTGAAAGAAACGACTTTTTTTTCAGTTGGATTCTGAGTAGTCATTAAAGATTCGAAATCAAGTGAATTTGAACGGTATATTTTTTTCCAATTGCTTGTTTTTTTGCGCAGTAGGAGTGAAAATACTAGGTTTGAAAGAAAGTTTCCATTGTTTGATAATTGAAATTTTATGCATATATTCAGAGGATAAACAAAAAAAACTATTCTTCAAAATACAGGCTATCCTTAGCCACCACTTTTTGCCATCGGTTCGCCAGGTTTCATCTGATCGAAGTACCACTCCTTTAGCTTTGAATCAAAAAACTCTTGAAGCATCTTCAACTTCATTGAAAGGTTCAAATCGGCGACCTTCCAAGGAGTGATGCATCTATCGGAAAAGGCTGTAATCAGATGGAGCAACGTCCGGACAATAGGGTGGATGCCGTGGAATCTCAACTCCATCCAAATTCTCAAACATTGCCTTGGTCTTTTTGGCTGTCAGCAGCATCAGCAGCATTTGAACCAAATCTGTACTCGTAGAGCATCAACAAACGTTTTTGTTTCCTGGACATTTCGATTCTCCAGCAGATATAGATTATATATATCAGTAGATGCGCAAGAAGTAAACCTTTCAAATGATATGAAAATCACACACGATTCATGCAAAAAACGACATTCCCTTCCAAATGATGAAAATTTCCTTTCCAGCCTAATAAAATTTTATTTCACATTCAAAGATTTCTCGCCGAATAATTTCTTTCTCTATAAATCACTAATAATCATTCAATTCTACATATCTCAAAGATTTTGAAAATATAGCTGCGCATAGAAATAGATCTCTCGGAGCTTTAACAATCAAAAGAATTGCGAAATATAGCATAATCTTCTTTTGATTACTGCAGCGCTCAAATTATTTCCCTCTGAAAACCAACTATATCTTTGAACTTTTTAAGATTTGCACTATCAGATGCTTATCAAAAGCCTAGCAGAAAAGCTTTGTTTAGCGAGAACTGCTTGAGTGTGTAAGATTTTGATAATTTCACTGTGAGACGTATTAAGGATCTTGTTCTGATAACAAAGTACGCCGCCAAAATTCTCGAGATGTTAGCTATCGAATGGATACTGAAACTCAGAAAAAAATGTTGTAAAAATAAAAATGATGTGCTCAATGATGTCGAGTACATGATCCACTTCTCAGAGATTGATTAGTACCGACAGCTTTGCCATTTGTCATGGATAAACACTGACTGACAAGATTTCTTTGCAGCCTTCCAGCTGCAGTTCTCGACATCGCCTTAAGGACTTCCTTGGGAGTAAGTCCATGCGACGTGTGGAGAATGTTGACGACAAAGTGCCGTAGGTAATGGAGCACCTGTTTGCGATGTTGAGCAAGCGGAAATCGTGGCGAGTCCTATTTTTGTGGCCCTATACTGTGTAGTGTGTGATGACAAAGAAGGCACTTTTCCGCTTTCCGGTCCCAGTTTCAGTGCTCCGAAAAGACTTTTCTTCTAGTGGTTTTTGAACTTTGAGTAGTCATCCGATATATTTAATCTCGAAAGATTTGAAAAAGTTTTTCATTTTCAAGACGATTTCTCTATTGTGCTGTATCAGCGACAATAAAATTATGTTTATCATTGAAACATTTCTCACTTAACAAAGTTTTTCCTTTAGATCAAAAATTTGGCACAAAATGACCATCATGAAAACGATGGGCATATTATCATCAAGTGATTGAAAATCACAGAGGAGAATTCTTTAAAGAGTTTTTGGTGAAGAAAACGTCCATCTGCCAGAAATGATTCTATGATTCAAGGAAATTACCACACCTTTTGGAAAGCAGACCTACTTTCAGTTGGCACATGACACTTATCTTTTTCTTTTTGAACTGTGTTTTTGTACTCAACTAATAGCCCGAGAGATGCCAATTCTCAGACTAAGCTTAGTTTGTTGCAAAACTTTCATATTACATTCTACGAACGAAGAAAAAAGTTTTTTGCTCCCAAAATGAGTTGTTTCACGTCCATGGCGTGTTTTTTGGTATCACATACTATATTTTAGAATACACGCCAGACGAATAAATTTTTCGACAACATCGTGTGAATCCCGGACAACCGGATAAATATGAAAACCAAGCGAATACTGTAACTAACGACGAAGAACAAATTGTAAGAGATGTTTTGATTTATGTACTTAGTGTAAAAGAATCGAAAACTGCACTGAAAAAAATCCACGTTTTCGTTCCAAATGTTGAGGCAAGGAAACTTAGGTGAAGGGTGTGCTGCTCGAGACCTTACATCAAATACGAATAAGATGAAGCTGTATTTCATTGATGGATGGAATGGGGACAAAGATCCGCCAAAGGATTCTGGTGGCATTCACGACAAGGCTTTTTATAGTCACTGTTTTTTTAAATTACGAATGAACAGAAATCAAAGACAAGTGCTTATGTGCACCAACAGATCTACTGGTGATGACTACCATTAATCCACAACGTCCGGATCAGTGACAAAGAAGCATCGAATCAGTTCTAATTTAGTAGTCAAAAATCAGCTTTAACACACCCACCTGCTTTCTTAATGGAATCGCTCCAGTGCTCCGCTCGCAAAATGCGAAAGAGGTTAAAAATGTCAAAAATAGTTCTAAAAATAAAATCACCCTGTCTCGTAGATTAGGGTTCAATATCTTCAAATTTAGATACGAAAAGCAATCGGACTTGATAATAAAAGTGTAATGATTATGGTGTGAATAGACGGGTGCAAACGTTGCGGTTTTTTTTCGTTTACTTGACACTGAAGCGGAAGGATTTCGCTCAAAAGGGTTCATAAAGTTTGGAGACACTGTTAAACATATGCGATACTGTCGCTTTTCCATCTTTTTGTTGGTGATCTGACCCGAATCTTCAGTCTTCTAGGCAGTACGGCGATCGTTTCTATAACTTAAAGTACCCGATTTTTTCAGCTACCAACGCAGTAATTGCTTCGACACACCGGATCTGTTTAACACGGCAGTCATGTTGACAGTGCACTTGGCGAAAAAGTATTATTGATAAGAAGAAGCATACTAATACAATAAGGTGATAGTGATTGCATGCGCTCAGTTTTTACTAGTGAGAAGTACTAAGCGTCCAATGTGATTCTATTGTTTGGTCCGTGCTACATACAATATGTAATAAAGCAATAAAGACATTGCAAGTTGGTGATGGAAAGTCAGAAATTCAAATTTCACACCACGTGGAACATTCGAATGGCAAAGGTAGAGATTATACACAAACTAAGGATTATAATACTACGATTAGCTGAAGATGTATTAATGTAGGAATCATCTGACACACAAGGTTATGAGGTAATTATCTCATGTGCACAATCAGCCAATGCTATTCCAAGATTCTATCGATTAATGAATGGTAGAAGAAGGGGAGCGTTAGTAATGTAAATGCTTAGACTGTGACTAATTTTTGAGAAAAATTTTGCCTAATCACTAGTTTCAAATTCGCTTGCTTCGCGACAGGTTTGGGAAAGTTATTTTTTGAGCACAAAACTACTTCTTCACTGTATGTTCATCAAAAATGCAAGTATGTTGTCAATCGCTCAATCCTTTGATAAGGAAATACGAATGAAAACAGGGAACTAAATTGATGACCGCAGTTCTGGAATGATATGGTGTGATTTTGCCGCTTCCATGGTGTTTTGAACGGCGTCGGTATGTAAAGAAATTTGAGGTCTACTTATGGTTGAAAATTCTCACAAAGGTCTGAAAGCTGATGTCAGGCTTGTCTCTGAAAGCTCCAACGGATGCACGAGGTCGTTCGCAGCCTGCGATGCAGGTTGGGAGCTTCAATTGAACTATCTCAGGATTTCAAGAAAAAGGACATAACTTCTTGAAAAGTGACTTCCATTTTACCTCTGTGTAAATTCTCTGTATTTTCGTAGATTTTCAACTCAGTCGGTCATGTCATACGTGATGAAGACAAAATCCTTAAGTGGTACACCACACGCATCCGAACACCTTCGCAATTGACATTTATAACAATAAACATCGAGAGAAATGACTGCAGAGATCGGCACGATACTTAATGTCCAGTCATGATTTCAACTGGCAGAGCAGAGTAATAATGGAGATGATGTTTCCGAAAACTTCGGCACTCTTTCGAGCAGCGTATTTCGAATACTGCCATTGCATAGTGTACGTCAGATTAATGCACAGCGATTTGTGCATTCGTATGTACATTACGAGTCATCAAAGCTTCTCACCCGTTCAGATTAATCCACTTTACTTCAAAGAGATTCTGAAGCGTCTACCGAATGTAGTGTGATGCATTGAGAGTTATTCAGCCGATCTTGTTACGGGGACGCGTCTAATACAGTGGTCACAGATGTCCTACTATTCAACGATTCCTCACCAGGGATCGACAAGATTTCCTACTTTCGTAGGCTCTAACATGTGATAAACATGTTTAGAAGTACAGCAACCCTAAATTAATACATCGGCAAGCTACCGCAAGCCAATCTATGGTTTGATAATCATTCACTCACATGTAACTATTTGATGATGTAAAATCCGTTGATTTTTGGAGAATTCCACAACAGACTTTGTTTTTTTTTCACTCTTTCTGTTCTATTACAAACACAACCGACCATCTGCTTAAGCAGTTAAGATTAAAAACAGCTCATGTGAACGAGTTCATTTGGATCTGCACATATAGGTGAAGACTCGCCAATTTTGCGAGCCATCCAACAGCTCATTATCAAAGTGGAAGCTCGAACACTATTTGACATTTTCACTGGAGTCTAGAATAACAAAATGTACATTATGCCCATCGCATAGCATTGTAGTAAAATCTGATGATTGACAGTCATATCATCTTCACTTTACTGAATACGCCGTTCATGTAACACCCAGCCAATCAGAATCATTGTCGACGGATTTCGACAACGCTTGTGGATAAATTGGTATCGGATTAAATTTTGCAAAAGCGATCTTTCATGAGAAAGGATTGGGTTGGTTGCTCCATTCTTACTCAAGAGAATGGATATCTCTGAATGTTCCTCTTACGTTTATCTACATCGTGAAGTGAACATGATAATTGCTTACCTAGCTTCATATTTGAGCAGCAGCAGATGGGCGTCGTGGAGAGCGTTCAAGAGCATCATGAATATAGTGAAGAGAAAGAATAACAGCCGATCCCGTGCATCCTTCATAGTCGACTGCTATCCCTGCCTAAATGTATGCATTAAAAATGCGTAGTCAGAAAGTCAATGCTAGGAGTATCTCGCATTTTGCAAACGGAACAAATTATCCGAACTTCTGATCTACGTCAACGGTTAGAAATCACCAATACTCTCTCCCCACTAGGCTATCGATAAACTGATGGGCCCAATCGCATAATGCGTTTTAACTGGACAAGGGACCGATGGACAAGGGCCGGTACCGACTGAATTTCTCAGGACGTCAAGCACATCATAGGAAGACCACCGACTTCATGATTCGACTTTTTTACAAAAACCAAGAAGAAAGACATAATTTCCAGTGAATTTCTACAGAGAAGAGAATCCACTGAGCTGCTCTCAACGTGATAGGGAATGATCGAAGTATAACAACTGCCTTCACGCTTACCATTGAAATTTAAGTGTTGTTAGGCAACTTTAATTACTTTTGGTTAATAAATTTGGTGTTTATTGCTTCAGTGCTAGAACTTGTGAGGAGATCACATTTCCACTAACTCATTAGGCTCCTCCCCCCTATGCCTCCCTAGTGGGATTTTAGAATCAGTTTTCGCTTTCGCGTCAAAATGTTCTCTTATACGCGCACGGAGTGGTCTATACGTTTCGTCGATGTAACCGCCGCTCCACATTCTGCATGAGTTTACGTAAACCGTATCAATATATATGTAATCACCGTTTTTATCGTCAAGGCATATTTTTTGCACTTTTGCGTTGTACGTAGACGATCGTATATACGGTGACATAGCTGATGTCTACGATTAAGATTTATCTAAGCGCACCTTTTATGAACAATGTCAAAATTGATATTAGTGAGGGGAAACTGCGAAAAAAAATATAGAGCACAGGAAAAGTTTTGTTGAAATTTGGTATTGTTGTCTTTATACTTATAAAACACTGAGAAGCCAGAGGGCGTCGAACAGTTCGTGCTGGCGAAGTAGTCGCAGTCTGCTTAAGGCAGGTGTAGATAAGAGTAGTTTTCAACGACTACAACCAATCCTCGTTACTTTTCCATGCACAGTTCCTTCCCTTAAAATTTTCACGGACTAATGTCAACAAGTAAGTGTGGTATTGATTGCTCTACTCAATTATTTGTAGTGAAGATAACTTTATGTTGCAGCCTAGACTAATTTTCAGTTGGTGGCTTACGACTGTTATAAGGTATTTAAGAATACTATACAGTCGACTATATCTAAGAGTTCGGTTGAATAATCGATATAGTCTGAAAGAATATTTTAAACCTTTCAAAGATTTGTTATGGCATTTTCAGTGGTAAAAAGTCTTGGGTTCTCGCACGCCTCGTTACTACCACATGCCTTACGGCTCATTGCTAATGCTACTAGCAGCGGCGCCACAGATGTATCAGTTCAGACAAAGTGAAATATCACTTGGCGCTGCTGTCTTCACTGATTTTAAGTCAATAGCTTATGGCTGCTACGAAGTATATAAGTACGACTGGGCCGATACATCTGCGGCGTTGCTATTACTCGTAACTGTGAGCCGTAAGACATGTGGTTACTAATGAGGCGGAAGAGAACGCCGAAACGTACGTATACCATTGAAAATGCCAATTTTGAGACCTCGCTAAAAGTTATTGCATTCTTACAGCTTATTTTGAGCTTTTTATGAGGTCTGTTATAGCACTTATATAATGCTAGACACGTGTTTCGTCTTTTCTGCCTTGTTAATTTCACGGTGACTTTCGGTTCAGTCAGTTTCTTGGGGATACACCTCTACACATAGAGGAAGGGACGCTGAACTATTTACACTTAACTTGCAATGAGAAGATCACCGCGACGTTCTTTCAAAGTGATTTATTGTCGATTTTCATTTTCTTTGCTCAAGCTGATCTCAGCATAAATCTGTGTATAACAAAACGGATCTCATAAAAGGCTCATAATATGCTGTCAGAATGTGTGCATTCTGCTGGGTCCAGGCAGAATTGTTAACGGAACTTCAGTCTGACACACCTGATGTTATTTCATAGCATATGTTAATAAGCTCCATCTCCATTTGATTCCAAAATGCTGATAAGCACAGTGGAGGACTTAGCTCGGCCATGATATGAAGCGAAGAAAGAATAGAAATATGTGTCGCAGCCAACATAAATTATGGAGAAGGAACTATAGATTTTAGGCCCTTGGTATCTTTTATTCTTGTTAAATATTTCTTTTTCTTCCATCTTTCTTTTCTTCTTCTTAATTATTGTATCTATAATTATAATTATAAGATAATTCTCAGAAAAAGGGCTATTGCAGTAACTGCGAAGATTTGAACGTCTCACATGGTCCACATATTTCTGTGCTGACGGAGTAGACTTTGATATCGAAGTCACCATCATTGCGCAAGAATATAAAACTCAGCTCAAAAGATTTTGGAAGCTTTCTGGATTAACACAACTAATCCCACTATGAACCGCAGGGAGGAATGCCTGGTTATCACTCGTGATATTAATCAGTATAGATGACTGTTGTTTTGATGGGTAGGGTGCATTACGAGCCTATGTGATGTCCTTCGGGTAATCCCATTTGAATCATTCACTGGAACACGTATAAAAAGCGGTGAGTATGTTGAGCATTGATTTGGTGCTTGATGCGACTGAAATCTAAGTCTGCTAATTTTTTTCTGAAGGAGTAATGGAGGTGTCTGACTGACTGGATTGCAGACAATTAGACCTTTCCGGGCTCCGAAGGAGGCGGACTGCCGAAACGTCGGCTGTTGAATGAATAAAGAAATTATATAACACCTCGTGTTTGCCATATAGAAGATTCGGATAAAGCTTTTGACTTTGATCAAATCTTGAATGTTGTACCATGCAGTCGACTTCATCAGTCATTGCTAGAGGTGATAGCAAGTCAGTGCTGCAATGTTCCTAGACAAGTCTGACATTAATTAGTCAGCCTTGAAAAGAAGGATGGCTTGATCAATTTTCAGACGCTCACCTGGACCATCTACCACGTGTGTGTCGCATGGTTCCTTTGATCACCATGTACCCGTGCCTTTATTCAGAGTTATCGAAGGCAAACATTTTACACGACACGTCAAGTGAAGTTTCCACCCAACACAGAGTTTTACGCACTCGATTGCTCTTTGGCTGTTATTTATAACATATTATATCTTCATTTCGAGTGCTTTGTTAAGACCACTCATAGTTGGCTCAAATAGTAATGAGATGATCTATTGAAATTTGAGCGTGGTCTTAACAAAGCACGCGAAATAAAGGTATAATATGATATAAATACCAGCCGAAGAGCAATCGAGTGCGCAACACTCTGTGTTAGGTGAAAATTTCACTTGACATAGAGTATAAAACGTTCGTCTTCGATAACCCTCTGTAGGGAGAGGTGGGCTCCCGAGAGAACTGACTATAAAAATAATGAAAGACAACGGCTTCTGCCCGACTGACGAGTCTGTAAGGACGAAACACCTGTATCGGGCTGTACAAGAGCCGTTACCAGACCACATGACAAGTTGGCTCAAATAATAATGGAAGAATTTATTGAAATTTGAGCGTGGACTCAACAAAACAATCGAAAAAAGAAAAAGCCTATGATGAATTTTTGGTACTGCCTCGATCGGGATCCATTCATTTGCGAAGTCTCATGAGAAAACTTCCAGCGATGCTCGCACAGTAATTCACCGTAGTCTCGGCCCAAGCGTTTGTCAAAGCAGTTTCAAGCGCGTTTGCGGTAGTTTAACGAATAGTCTATACTTTCTTCTCCAATATGAACCGCATAAAGTAATCCACTAAGTTGAGATCAGGCGTGATTAACGCCCAAATGCATTTGCCCCATCCACATGGGAACAGCTCTTGACAGATGGTCAGAATACGCAAGAGCCAAGTCCTGCTGAAGCGCAAATCCGTCAACACCAAAGTGTTGAGCAATCCAAGGCTTCAGTGCATTCAGTACAACTAGCTATTGATGGCTGACAGCGTTGATTTCAAGGCTTCTATCGACAAAGACCAATGTCGTTTTTTCGGTGACGCAAATCCCGGCTCAGACCATCACAGAGACCGCAAAATGACTGTGCATAGTTTTTGCTACTGCGCATTTTTATTGAATCTTCTTGAAAAGTTCACGCCGATCCTGACCATTGAAAAGTGGTTTCACGATAAAAATCCTTTCATTTGTGAAAAGCACCTCAGATAGACGAGCACCAACGTCAGTCGAATCATTTAGACATTCCTTAGAAACCATTTATCTTTCATCTTTTTGTCCAGAAAGGGAACACAAGCGATCTTGTAGCTGCAAAGTTCTCTATTTTGACAATGTTTCGGACCTTCCGCTCGCTGATACTAAGCCTTCCGAGCCATTTTGCAAGTCGATTGCTTCGGATTTCGTTGAACTTGGTAGCGAATCTTCCGAATCTTTTCCTGAAGAAACGAAGTGGTTTGGCGACCTTCTCGACAGCGGTCCTCAATTCCTCCAGTCTTTTTGAAACGTTTCGCGGCTCTGTAGATGTTTTGTTTAAAAGTATTGACTATAACAAAGTCAACTGTCTTCATTCTCGCCATGTGCAACTCAACCACTGCGATTCGTTGATTTTTGCGACCCATAACTTGAGCACATCTGGAAAATAGACAAATGAATAAAACAGATTTTGAATCAAGATAAAGCAGAGAACGACCTTGTCATACAAAAGTTTTTCGTGATATTAATTGTAATATGATTTGCTTGAGAGGATTAAATAAGTCGTCGGAAACCTCGTCCTGGCTCTTTGTACTATGTTCCTCTGCTTGGAACTGATCCAAAGCTATATGTGTGAACCAAGTTTGTTTCATCAAAAAAGAGAAGTATTTTCCAGCTTCTCCTGTTGAATGGATTAATATTTTTCGTATCACTACAGTATTTTCTTGAATGCATAACTGCTGTTGTAAGGTCTTCATTGTTTATCTTTTCTCAGTCGACCTTCATGCTTAATTGGGCATTATATTGGTACCACACTATACCACTCAAAAGATTTCAGTGTAGGATGATATTCAATTGTGTTAGGTCTGATAATTGTTTTCAAGTGACAAGATCTTTTCACTTATTTAAAATCGTTACTCACTGCTCTGATGTTGACCTGGGCTGCTTCTTGGTGGTGCATTTTTTTCAAAATTTTGAATTTGACATAAACCAAATCTCATACAGTTGGCGGCATATTCCCTTTTATTTTTTCGCCATTAGCAGCAGGTCCACCGAAATGCCGTCAGAAAGCATATCTATAAGTTCTGTCTGGTTGTGATGCTTATTTTGTAGTTGTACTTAACCCTTTGAGCGCCATCGTCATTAGGCAGGCGGAGTGGTGCCGTTGCTTTCGTGGCAATCAGGCAGACGGCATCTGCACTTCAGGTCTCGCTATCTGCCTGCTTTCCCACAAAACGTGACACCTCTATTATAGTGGCTGCGAAGGTACCAGACGTCTCGTTGTGAACATAACGAAAACCCTCATTATCTCAAAAGGATTAATAGCTAAGTCATATTCAAATAAATACGAAACTTAAAATTGATGTATCGCCTGATTTCTCACTTTATTATGGAGCCGCTCATCGTTGATGGGAACACTACTCCCTCACGATTGTCTTTGCGCCAATGAAACGAACATCTCTCCGATCTACTAGGGCCAACAATGACTTGTTATGTAAATGTGCAACACTCTAGCATGGTTATCTTGGAATTATAAAAGATACTGTGCTTAAGCTCGCAAGCGAAATGCTAAATGTAAACGGATCACTGACTTATTGAATTAATTTGAACGTCCACTCATTACAGTTTACCTCGCGAATCTCTGCACTTCATTCATTTCCTCCCATTTTTTTCACAAAAGGTCCTGGAGCAATCCACATGTTACTTTGGATGCTGTATAATGATTTCCTCCTCTTTATGAATGTAGTAAAGTGCTTATGGTGACATATCCTCTATAATCTTTCAGGCAATCCAACAAAAGCCTTACTAGCCGTTCAATAACTTGAAGAGGGTATTGGGTAGGAAATCAAACCATCATCTTGCGTATTGTCTTGCTTTTTGATAGTTTGAACCACCAAACTACACTCCCACACTTATCGAACATTAAGTCGAGATAGATAGATGTAGAAATTCCAACTCACTTATTTGTTTGTTCTCTCTGGAGAATAAAAAATAGTTTAACTCATTGGTTACTCGGGCATAAGACCGTTCAATTGTTTCGAGTCTCAATATTTAACAGAATGTATATCTTATCTTTTCAGTGATACACCAAATATTCTACAAGTTGAATAAGGGTCTTTTGGAATTTTACTGTGAAATTTTGAGCGAGGTGCCTTTATTAAATCTGTTAAACATGAAAACGTATAATGATTGGTTTTGCAAGGAACACTTTTTGTCATCTTTTAGGCAATAAATTCATTCCGTTTTGTGGAGAATTTTCGGATCTTTTCTGGAATCGTTCCGCATTTGGTTTAGGTTTAGGCTTAGGCTTAGGCCTAATTGATATTGATTTTGACTTATATGTTAAGATAGGAAGAATAAAGACATTTGACAACAGCATTATCTGATTTTTATGGTAAAATATGAGGTTTAAAAATGGGTTAGGATTCTAGAAAAGGATGTTCAAAAATGCGGCGCCACATGAGACCTTCGGTAAAATGTATTTTTGTTTTTTCAAAACGTTTTTGCAGTTTATCGATAGCTCAAATCAAGTTAATTCCAATGGCATGTTTAAATTCTCAAATAGCTTTTTTTGGCGCTGTACCAACCAAAACAAGATTTTGTCTCTCATTCGAAGATTTCTCACTGGAAAAGTTCTGTTGTAATGAGTTTTAATCATTAGATAGAACAAATCTTTCTGATTACACTGGTGCATTTGGCTTTTGGAAAGGACTTCTTCGAGCTTTGTAACGACCTAAAAAAATAATGGGTTACATACTCAGTGAGCACTTCTAATCAGCTAGGGTGCGAATTGCAGCGCTCTAAGAAGCTCTTTTCAGAGAGCAAAAACATTTTCTTAACCAGAAAGATTTTCACTATTTAACGGTTAAAATTTCATTATGAAAAAAAACTTTTATCAAGCGAAAAATCAAATGTGAAACAAAATCTCATTTTGACTGGTACGGCGTTAAAAGCAAGCAATATGAGAAGTAAAATTTACCTTCAAAATTCACTTGATTCAAGCAATCAGATAATCATACATTCATCAGATAGCAGCAAGAGTACGCTTTTGACAGAGGCCTCAAGTGGCGCTGTCATGATAGAACAGTACCAAAAATCGTACCAAATTTGCCAATACTTGCCGCATCATGACCGCTTAGTGAAGCCTTTATCGCAATTTCTTCTTAATGGGTACGATTTGGGACTGAGACTTTCTGCCAGCCGGAGAGACGATCAACGCCAAGCGCTGCTGTGAGCAATTGGACCACTACAATCGGGCCTTGTCATGTCGACGTCGGTGCAATATCATCCTGCTTTAACACAACGTAAGGCTGCACGTCACCGAGTTGAAAAAAACGAAGTTGGTTGACCTAATTAGGCTGGGATGTCGCTGGATCATTCGCCGCACATCCTGACTTATCGCCGCCTGACTATCACCTCTTACAATCGCCGGAGCACTTCTTGAGCAAGAAGAAGTCTCGAGGAATCAATAATTTACGTCGAGGATTGACAACTTTATTTGAAATCGAGGATGATGAGTTTTATGAGCGCGCAATTGATTTGCTGCTTGAGAAATGACAGAAATGTGTTCAGGCTGATGGCGTGTACTTTAAATAGTGTTGTTTAGCAATTTTGACTACTTGTGGTTAATAAATTGGGCGTTTATTGCTATATTGCCCAAACTTTTGGGAGGACCTAGTGAGTCCGCGATCACGAAAACTCAAAGCAGGCATAGGCAAGTTGTAAACGTATACGTTCCCAAGAAAATGCGCTATTGAAAGGTAATAAAATCATGCAGTTTCACTACAATAATCACAAGTAAGACCATAAGGCGCGAATTTCTTACACACACTATTGTTTTATTCCCGAAAATTTAGAACAGGACTATATTTATGTGGTGACAGAAATTTTAACGGAAGACTCAGAGAAATGGCAATGAGCGCTAGTTAGCGAAGAAAAATGAGCAGTTCTTCGGATGAAGTGTGTTTGAAGAGTACAAATGCTTTGAAGCATGACAAGTGAAGACTGAAAATTGTAATATTCTCATTTCTGGAAGCCATTTCGATCTCAGTTCATTCTAAGCTGTTGCCAATAGTTGCTATGGGGATTTATTTTACGGGTAAGTTAGTGTTCTACAGCTGCGTTTAACCTTCTGTAAAGGGCGAGGGTCAAAATAACCCTCACCTGTCTGCAACATTCTGGCGGATACGAAAACTGGTGCGTGTCTCCAGTATACAAATCCGCTTAATCAAAGTTTAAAAATAATATTGTCCTCGTTGATTGATGGCTTATCACTGAGGAGGCCTGTGTACGAATAATCTTAGTAGTGATTAGTGGAAAAAGATGCAATGGTGAATAATGTTCAGTTTGAGTATAAGTGGATATATAAAAAAGCTATTATTCATAAGTATAAAACCTCTTCTACAACTCTATAGCAGTCTCAACCTATAAAGTACACTCATTATAAGAAGCTGGTTGGAAATATCATTGAAGTGACATCGCATTGCAATGTGCAATATCATTTTTGATAAAGAGTCTATTTTGTGGTTTCTTCGACGTGCCTCAACTGGAAATAAACTTGTTGAGATCTCTTTTGACATAGTTTCTTATTTAGCGACAAATAAACCTTTCTCCATGATGATAGACGTTCAAATTTCACTAGAAAACTGCCTCATTGTCATAAAGCACCGTTCAGCGCTATTCGTAGACGTTTGCAGCTCCCGCCAGGCAAAAATGGGCGTTGGCCGTAAAGGGCTGAAAAGTAGTTATAAGATTTGAGTGTTTAGTTCTCGATCATCCTATTAATTGGAAAGATATGTAAGAAACCGTCACCTATCAGGTGAACCCGATTTGCAAGATCTGACAGCACTGATGGACAAGTTGTCCTTTTTTTTTACTCTCCAAACACGATTTTAGAGTGTTTCGAAATATGTGATAACACAGACAAGATTACAAGACAGATTAACAGAAGGAAACACGAAAATCACTCATACTACACGTAAATCAACCGAATTCTAAAACGATTAGTGCAAAAAAGGCACTTATGTGCTGAATGAGGAAATCGAGCGGTGTGAATTGGTACTAATTCTGAGGTTGATAAAGAAATGTATCGTGTAGATGCGGCAATCACGCGTTTGAATGGGAGACTTAAACTCCGGAAAATTCCCCGTTCTGCTGATAAACACCGGTCTAAAGTTTATGGCAGCTTCTAATTTTACACCAGTTCATTGACGTCTTCTTGAAAAAATAATTTCTAGTCCAACAACAACCGCTATTGTCTGGTGGCGAATCATGTAACCTTTATTAAGGTATATGATATTGCGTTGTCAAATAATGCCACGTTGGTGTAGTAGGCATGGAAGAAAAATAGCGGAAATCTATCATAGTTTTGTTAACGACCTTCATCATGTAAATTTTTAAATTGAATTGCAGTCTCTTCATCTTTGCACTTTATGTAAAGAAGTTTGGCTTGCTTAATACCAAATAGTTTGCTTCAGATTTACATCTCTGCCCCTTTGTGAAGTAGGAAAAAGACTGTTGATGCCATTAGAGGTGAATAAGCTATTTAAGAACATAGACATCATTTGAAGAATATTAGCAAAGAAATGTTTTCGGTTTCACAAAATCTGCAAGCTTTTTGCCTATATAAGTCATAATAATCATTGAACACTTACCTTTTATATAAGTCATAATAATCATTGACACTTACCTTCTAGGTTACATGTGATCAATCGCTGCGCATTTTTAGACGTCATCGATTGAAAGTATATGACTATCAGTGAAAACAAGACAACTGTCAAGTTATTCAAGTTACTCATCACTTCAACGCTTTCTAAAAAATTTTTGGCGAATCGTTGCTTGACTTACTTATGACGTATGCTGCCGTCTAAAAATACATCTCCTCAGCAGGTTTTTTTTTCTTTCAAATTTATCTTGGTTTGCAAAAGTAAATCCATACCGACGTAACGGCGGGTTTCGTCTTACTGTGCACAAATCTCGTTGCTAAGTTGTCTCACCTGAGTGCATGGTGAATCAGCGAGAATTCCATATTTCGCTGCCAAGTGAGCAGTGTTATGACGGCATAACTGTGTATATAATAATATAGGATGATATATAAAATTATATGAAGTCTAATGGACGCGTGCGGCACAGTGGTTATAAGCACTCTGCGATACGCACGTGGTTGATCAATATATAGTCGATGGTTCGATTCCGCGTCCAAGGTTCACTAAGTCTTCCATCCCTCTGAGATCGATGAATTGGTATCAGAATCGTCTGGGAGGATAGCTACCGGCGAGTCATTGAAATTTCTAGATCATCTTAAAAGATGCTTTATGAGGACAAATGAATTGCGGATTTCGGAGAAATCGATCAACGCCTATAGCCTTTTCTTTTGGGAGTTTTCATGCAAAACGATGAACCATAAGCGGAAGTTAAACCCGCGTTTTGTCCTTACCGGACGAGGGGGGTGTGCTACAGTGTAACTCTTGCTTAACGTTCAAAGATTTGCATATCACTCCAGATCTTGAGCATTGCTTTACAGTCGACTGTTCTTTCAAATCTCGCTGTGTGTCTCTATTTTGATAGTGACCGTAAGCCATCTACTATGAACATATCTTTCGTTTCGAGTGTTTTCTTGAAATCACGCTCAAATTTCGATATACCAGATAATTATTTTTCTTTTTGAGCCACTCATGTGGTCTGTTATAGTGAAAACTTACACATACAGAGTCCGATATACGTGTTTCGACCATAACAGTCTCATGAATCGGGAGGTACCCTTCGTCTTTTGCCAATCCTTTCGGTGTGCCTCAGTCTCCTATATTGAGAGTAGGCAACGACGAACACTTTACACCGCCCATTAAGTGAAATCATCACTGAATGGGCAGAGTTGTACACTCGATTGCTCTTAGCTGGTATCGTACACAGGCCGCATCTGGAAGTCTGGTTGCACGTACCGTTTGGTCCTTAAAGAAGTGCATGCTGTCTTGAAAAGGTTGAAAAAACCACCATTTGTTAGCCTCATTTTTTGGATTGCAAATCATAATGACAAGCGCAACTTTTTAGACACCTTTAATTTATGTAGTTCACATCACGTATCAACTTCATTTTTATCTTTACATCATGAAATTTCTTCAGATGTAACCAGTGAAACCCACCTCCTCAATTATTTCAAAAAATTCGACTTTTGTATGAATTGATTTGGTATTCTCTATCAATGTCGCCGCGTGCTGATCAAGTTGATTCGCTTTGTGCAGAAGCCGATGATGAGATAGTCGTGCCAAAAACGTTCTTAGGTCTTGATCGGAGGGAGCTCTTCAGATAAGTTCGCCAGCGATTCTCATTCCTTGTAGGATGTGATGCTTTATTAGCACTCAGTGCAGTGCTGAGGCCTTGAGTAATAACTGTATATGTATAGGAGTCTTATTTCTTACTCCGTTTTTTGGGAAGATTCTCAAGTGCATCCTTATGTCGACACTTAGCCAGAAATATTACAATCCTAGCTACCGTGGGCAACATGAAAGAACATGCCAACATCATACTACAGCGATGGAGACGTCTATATCATTGAGAATTTCATCTTTCCATCTGTAGGAAGCGACTGCGTATTTATGTATTGCTTGAAGCTCAAAGTTGAAAAAATTTATTCTGTATTAGTGAAAGTAGTGTGGCCAGGCTAAGCACATTAGTTGGTCGCTAACACCTTCGATTGTAAGAATTTTCCCCTGTTGTCTGTAGTTTCAAAATACATTGTGAGGCGGAGCCATTCAAGTACTAAACACTCAGAACTGATGCTTAGAATTAGACAGCTTACTGTGGTGGATACGAGTGATTAGGAGAAAGAGACATTGATGCTCAAAATTGTGAAATTCTGAGAGTCATAAACGTATAAATGGCCGGTGTGCTCATATGAATTTATTTTGAAAGGTTCCTGGCAAATATAACTCTCTAAATCTATTGTTTTTCTTACATCATTTCGCAATGCCGATGTGTTGTTGTCAATTGTGCGTTCGATGAAAAACTGTGGTTGCCAGTGAGGTGTTTTTCCAAGAGTTAGCAGTCGATGGTATGGTTTATGAGACAGAGTTGGAGGATGGAACAGCTCCCTGACTATTACACGCGCAGATCTTTTTTCTCAAGTGAGGCGAAATATAAGTACAACGCCTGAGGTGATGATGCTTGCAGAACGTTTAACTCATGGGATGCAAAAATTTCACTTAAAGCTTTAAACCAGCATATCTCAGTTCAGAAGACATCATAACTTTTTGACTTCTAAGAAACGACGTGTATCAAATGTGATACACAAATGTTTGAGGGTCCTTCTCACTGGGTGAAAGATTTCCCTCAGACATTTTGCAATGATTCGAAAGGATAAATCTCTGTGATTTCAAATATTTGTTTGATCTCTAAAAGGGAATTTTCATAAAGTTGTACCAGCGTAGATTAAACTAGATTTGACACGCAATTTGTTCCATTTGCTCGGCGAGGGCTTCGATGTGGCTCTTCATCAAAGTTTCACTAACTATTCAAAACCAAAATTTCAGGAATTTTTGGTGATGTGATTAGATTCCTAATTAGTTATCATAAAAAGCTATAAGAGTGAGAAGAGGAGGGTACTTCACGAATAAATGTTAACCCGCAGCTTGAACGTCATTGGTAGTTTATGAACACTTATAGGCAAAGTTCGTACGTTAGGATTATCTTATTGTAACATAAAGGATGGAATGTTACGAATAGGACTTTCATAAGGGTTTTTTTTATATGAATGTGACTACTTGTCTTCGAACTCTTCATTTTTATTAGTACCTTCCTTTAGGTGTTAAATGCTTTACTGATCAGGGGTTTTGTAAACTCTCAAGAGACCACCTTATTTGTTATCTGTCAATAGCAATAGACGTTTAATAGTTGTAGAAACCTGGATTTCGGAAAAGAGAAGGGCTCGAGATTGAGGAAACTTGTTCGTCGGTAACTAAGAGAGGTTTCTTCGTTTCTTCAAGAATCTCTCCTTTCAGAATCTAGTAGACATTTAGTTTTTGTGACGTCTTCTCCAATGTCTTTCTAAGAACCGACAAAGAACAAGATAACGTGTCACTTTATGGTGTTCTTCAGAGTTACAGTCAAAATGGTGAGACTCGTTTGAATCGATCCCAATGCGCATGTTTTTGTAAATAACTGCGTGATTACTTCCTAACCTTATGCCTGCCCAGCGGTGTCCGTTTCATCAGTCCGAGAGAATTTTTCAAACCGCTCCGCCCGCGTTTATTCGATAGGTAATTGAAATCACATCAAAAGAGGAGAAGCGACAGCAGGGAAGCTGTTTTCTTCACTTACAGGACGCCGCGAGAAGAATTCTGATGAATTTACATTTTGCGCATTTTAGCACTGACATGTCTTTCACGTCATGTCTGACATCCCCACCTAAGAGTCAGCGACGACGAACGTTTTACCCTCTATGTCCAGTGAAATTATCACCGAACACAGGGACTGGAGCACCCACACAGGATTGCAAAAGACGAGAAAGGGTAACTGTCCGACTGACGAGATCGCAAGATCGAAATACATGTATCGGCTCTATAAGTCAGCCCTCATTGACAGACCACTGACATGCGTGGCTCAAAAATGATTAGCAGGCATATCTATCTTCAGCTGTGCTTGAGCTGTGGAACACAAAAATAACCGTACCGCAGTAGTTGAATTGCACAAGATGGAAATGAAAGCGACCGACATTGTTGAAATAAATTTCTTTCAAACCAGCAAGTGTCGAAAGGTCCGCGAAACGTTTCAAAGAGATGCGAGGGATTGAGGAACATCCTTAAAAAGGTCGTCTAAGCACCTCGTCTACTCCGGAAAACACTCAGTACTTCTGTTGCCAAATCTGATGAAATTCGGACCGCTCGATGCTCAAAATGGCAAAGAAGCAGGTGACTGGTGAATGGACAGTCCGAAATGTGGTCAAAAGTAAGCTGACTCTAGGCACCTACAAGGCTGCTTCGTGGTCACATTCTAAACAAAATATGAAAGAAAAACTGCCTCTAAAGTCTCACGAAATGATCTGTTTAATAGCTTGTGCTCGTTTGTCGATGCTTTTTGCCAGAGAAAAGCAAGGTCACGGTCAAACCACTCTAGTTATGGCCAAAATCGGCGTCAGTTTCTTATGAGTGAATAGCAAAAGTCTGTAGCAACAAAAACCATGATTTGCAGTCATTTTGCGACATCTGTGATGGTCTGGGCCAGCGTTTGAGCTACAGGAATAGCCTTTGATCTTCATCAACAGAAAAGTTAAAAGGAATGCTGCTAGCTATCAGCAGCAAATTTTACTGGGCTTACTGGAGCGATGGAACACTTAACACATTGGTGCAGAGAGATTTACACTTCACTAGGACTGGGCTCTTGCGTATTCCGCTCTCTCAACGATTGCCAATCTTAAGAGCTCTATCCAGGCTCCTGGAACAGAACATTCTAGTCAAACTCCTCGGATCTAGTTTTGGCTACTCGTCACACTTTTTTAGATGAGCTCAACAAGGTTCAGACACGAGCTCAGAATCAAAATATTGAGGGGTAAACTTCCATGAACGACTATCACTTAACCTCGACGTTGATTGAATATCACTTTGAGTTTCTCATTCAGCAAATACGAAGTTGTTAAATTGAATATTTATTCGGTACAGATAAAACAGTACAACAGGCGTAATAGTGGTGGCCGACGTTTTGGCTTTATCGCCTTCTTTAGAGCCTGAAAGAGTCAACTTGATATGCAAAACACTCAAATAAGCACTTTCGTAATCAGAGCAGAACAGCTTACGTACCTTTCTGATTTATGGTCGTGAGATCTTATGTGGACCAACCGCTCACAGCCTTGCATGGAGGACTATGCGTGAGGAGCGAGAATACGTGACCCAAAAAATCAAAGAAATTGGCCTGAAATATGGCCCTTGAACAGCATATTCTTCAACTAAAATCCCTTCCCACAGCATTTAAAGCAAAGGCTCTTGGATTTTTATTAATACAGCTTTCGATTCTTCTAAACTCAATAGAAAATTCAAAACATCCCTCACATCTTTGTTCCCGTTAGTTACAGTAATCGCTTGGTTTTCTTGTTCATCCGCTAAGACGAACCTAATCGGCAGATAATTAGCAGTAGAAAAAAACCTTCAAAACAGTTATTAGATTGAAAAGAAAATCTCCATCGTTGGATGGGAATGTCGTCTTTTCGCATGAATAGCATGTGATCTTCATATCATCTCGCCGAGTCAACAAGGCATGGGGCGACAGTACTGTTGGAGAATGAATAGCCCGAGAGGGATTTCGTGAGTTCAAGGCCGGAATCAAGAGTTGACTGGCAGTCCCAGATCCAAAGCTGAAGAAGCATGTCGAAAATTCTTCGATTCCAAGCTAAAGGAGGGGTACTTTGATCAGATTAGAAACCTGGCAGACCGATGGCGAAAAGTGGTGGGTGATGATGGCCCGTAATTTAAAGAGTAGTTGTTGTTTTTTTTTCGTCTTGATATGAGCAAGAATTCCAAATGTTTTGCAAACGATGGAGACTTTCTTTCCAACCTAGTAAATCATATGGACAGTCGAAAAGTGAGATGGACAGCTGAAGGATGGGATGTATCGAGAGTTCAGCTGACAAATAGTGTTTTTCTTGTTTACTGGGCTTTCAATCAGATAATTGCAGCTTTATCAACATCAAAACCAAAATCTAGGAAAAAATTTCAGGAAGCTCTCCATGATGCATGACTTTTTTGAGGCAAGAGAAAAAGCTTACTTAATGTCCTCACTGCCCTGCGAGTTTATTATTAGAAAGGAGTCTGAACGAATCTGATTGAGCACGCGATAGAAATCCGTTTGAGTGACACGTCGAATGGTGGTTGAGCCAAAATATATTACTCTGAACAAAGCATACATGATGAGTGGCAAAAACGAGAATAGCTCCCACTGAAACTTTTTTGCTAAAAAAAACTTCTACTTTCCTTGTTTTTTTTTCTGCAAGTGTCACAACGCAAAGTGATATTATCTCTACGCGTGAAGTTCATGTGCTCAGAACTATAGATCTTTCTATAAAAACAATATTTTGGTACCACCCAACCTTTCTATGAGTGTCAAATAAACCCATTGATTTGAATAAGAAAAATTCGTACAAAATGATTAATCAAAATATTAGTAAGCTCAAACAGAGCAAACAAACGAACTCTACTGCATGCATCTATGTAGGAACCGTGATAGTAGTCCGAATTCTCGTGCAACACTCCAGTCGTAGAGGAGCTCGTCAGGATTAGATCCCTGCTAGTTGATGGGAGATTTCTGATTCTCGTCAGCATCTAGAAATGACATCAATCAATGTTCTACTAGCCACTATTCGAAAAAAAAATTCGATTGCTTACAGGAAACAGATCTGGGTCTTCTCCTTGATTTCCATCGATGTTGACAGTCGGAGCGACTAGTTGCGCCTGCGGCTGCGGCAGCTGCCGTGTGATTCCGAACGTGGAGCACACTGGGCCTTACGAGTGACCACTTCTTGTTGCGTGGTTAGTAAATAAAGTGAGACCAATTTCAGCTTCTATACAGATGATTTTATCTATAATCACTTATCACACATTAAGACTTGCATAACAATCAAAATCGGTCTATTTGAGGTGATTCGGCACGTTGTCATTTTGCTTGTTGTTGAGATAATTTCACTTCGGTCTAATACCTCTTGAAAATTTTGCTTGCTCTTCTAATGAGATCGGACTGAAAACAATCATTAATACATTCCCAAAATGTCTATGGAAACCACTCTTGATGGGACACACTGGATCACATGACATCTGTGTATTTTCATTTTATTTCAACTAGTTTATTTTGGCCACGACCTCACTCTGTGTAGCCTATAACGATTGATTCTGATTACGAGAAAACGAATGAAAAACCAACTTATTCGCTTGAGAGGGACTTTATATGGGAATGTTAATAACTATTCGAAAGCTGTGATTCAAAACTACAGTTGCAAGTCGTGGGCTTCTGAAAACGTCTCTTCAAAACGCTGTGACATTCAAAATAAAACCATGTTTCGTAAAATTATGTGTTTTTTTTTCTTCAATCGCTTGAATGTTATCGGACTAAACTCCTTGCCTAGAGTGCTAGTGCTTGAACTATAGCACAAGCTTCAAAGAACCAAGAAATGTGTTCGTTGTTTGAAAAGCTCTTTGAACTCTTGATCTCCTCTGGTCTTTTGATTTGTGCTTCAAACCTCGTTAAACAGAGCTTTAAAGTAATCATCTGATAGCGTGATGCGTGATGTTTCCTCATTCTAGCGATGTGTTTAATATTTGTGAATACGATTCAGCAGGAAAACCAAAATTGTATTTCACATTTTTGGCAACGCTGGTTCCCGGTTTTCGACATGGCCAGGGCCGTGGCGCTGGAGAGGCAGGACGAGGAGAAGCGGGGCGATTGAAATATATTATTATTATTCCACTGAGAGATTTTGAAGCAACTGACTACGATACTACGAAGCTTCTGTACACACTGATACGCATTTTCAGTTTCCAGCGAATATGCGAGTGATAAAAATCAAAAAGCAAGTGAGATGCACAATTTTGATCTGAATGCTGCAGCGTTATAAAGGGATATTCTGAAAACCGACAGTTTGCGGCTGTCACCTCGAGTCCCAACTTTCGAATAGTTATTAACACTCCCGTGTTGAATTCCTCTTCAGCGAATGGGATCGTCTTTTCATTTGTTCCCTCCTGATCAGGAAGATCCCATATAACGTCTATAAATTAAAAAGTACCGACATATGCATGCATTATTTTCATTTGATCGTTTTTTTTTAGCACTTACTCGAACTACACAGATTATTTGTCCAATTCCGCTTTTCTCACTGTTTAATTCTTTAACGATGACGTTGAGAAATTTCGTTCCGACAACGTTAGTTAATCGACTCTCTATGTCATTTTCTACTTTTTTTTGAAAATATCTTGAGAAAAGTACTTCATTTGATACTACTTGCTATGTCGTTATAGAAATCTTTAATGGGCGCTGGCTAAGAAAAGGTTTGATTGATTCTATTTTTCATTTTAGCAATGAAACCTGATTTTGCATCGTTTTCAAGGCAGCAATATCATGGTATAGAGGTCACTTAAATGTATAAAGTGGTGCGCAAAGGTTCGACCTCAGACGGGAGTTGAACCTACGTCTCACTCAATCTAAGAAGCTCGTGCTACCTGGCAGTAATAATGATGGTTATCATTATCATCATCATCACTATCATTATCATTATCATTGTTATGTTGTACTATTCCCACTCATCATTGCTCCGTTTGATTGTGGTACGTAGCCCCTGCGGATGAGATTTTCAAATAGTTAACAGCTCCGTCACTTACATCATCGTAGTTGATTATCCATAGAATAAAATATGCTACAAAATGGTAGTTTTCTGACCTCTCTCACAGACTGCTGCTACCGTCAGCACTGATGCAAACAAAAACAAGAAGGAGCGAGAACGAAGGCGTCTTCTATGAAAGGAAGATGACAAAAGCACAAGGATTAGTGTTATGGTACAAAAAGTTAGGGCACTTGTAAAAAATCAAAAATTTATGCATGATTTCCAAACAACAACCATCACAACTATTTTTCAAAATAGAGGCCATCATTTTCTATCACTTTCAGTTATGGGTTCACCAAATTTTCAATCTGGTTGGAGTATGGACTTCAAATCGAAGAACTGGCATGCCCTTTAACTTCATTGAACTATTCAAATCGGCGATCCTTCAAAAAGTGTTGCATCGATCGGAATAGAAAAAAGTCAGATGGAGCGCAATGTGGACTGCAAACGAGATGTGGCAGAACCTCGACATCGTCCAGCTCATCGAACATATCTTTGGTCTTTTACACAGTGTGCGGTCTGGTAATCCCTTTCTCATCAAAACACAGTTTCGGCTGAAGGACAGGCGGATGCGGTATATATGACCAAGTAGAACTATTTTTAGAAGCCTCTGAAGTTTTTGTCAGGTAGTACATTTTTTATTTTGTGGGACGATTAATAGGGCAGAAACCTCAGGAAATTAGAACGTCTTGTCAAAAATTGATCATTGATTACTGGATCTATAACCCATTCGGTACAAAAAATGGTTTTTTGCTTGGCACGCGGTGCGGTAAACCGACTGGCGGAGAGCGCTCGAATTACAGTGCTGAGTCTTCTATTGAAATTCAGATTTTATGAGCAGTAAAGAGGCTTCATAACCACTAATAAACAGCATGAATGGACAGACTACAATAAGACTTCGAGTAATGGGAAGAACGCTGATGCTTCTTAGTGAAGAATAAAACACTCACTTGTTTGTCAAGAAACTTACTCCACACTGCATAAAAATTCACATTCTACAATGCACCTGTGCATTGTAAATCTTTCGTCGAAAGCCTTTAGTTACCTTGTTTGAAGGAGTGGTTTTTTCGATTCATCGAAGTAAGTTAATTCATATCTGGTCTTCACAACGACTCGCGGTTGCTTGTCGATGTCAAATTGGTACTGTTATCCTCCCAAACAAGTCTGGTACCAATCGTACCACGGAGAGATGGACGACTTGATGAGTCACGAACGCGAAATTGAATCATTCTCGTCGCCACTGTATTGAACGATCGAAACGAATACGCTTTGTAGACGTAAAACATGGACGACTAAGCTAGGAAAATCCGTACAGTTTTGTAACGAAGAATAATTACTCCGAAAAGAAATTCCATGGTGCGCAGAGTTTGGAACAAAATGCAGGTAAATTTGAAAAGGTGAGCTTCAATCTGCTGTTTGGTACCATTTGTTACGAGGGTAGACGAAGAGCGTAACACATTCTGGTTACTGTAGTTTTGTGAATGAGAGATTCCTTGTTTACATAATGCGTAGACAATGATAGTTAATTATATAAATGGAAGGGAAAGTATTAATGATATTCCATGAGTGAACGTTCAATTTTTGCTTTAACTCAAAATTTCGACGAAAACGCTTTCAAAGATAAAGGCAGAGATACTAAAAACGAACCTAAGAAATAATCATATATCTTCTGATAATTGAGCCACACGAGGTTGTCGAAAAGTTCATTCGGCTAATGTTACGACTTATTCGTCTCTTCACAGCCGATGATTCCGTCGCTTGCCCACCGCTCTTCGCGCTCTCTGTGACTTCACCTTTGCCTGCAGTCGACTCGAATCGTCTTCGGTGGGCAGCGCTCGAATGAGGAACCTTACTCAGTTGTGGTTTATATAGGCGGCGGTTGCTGCTGATAGTGATTATCCACTGACAAGATATCATAAAAGAGGTTGCTGATGATCCGATTGGCTTTTGATAAGAAATCACATGTAAAACGGTTGTCATTCATACTGATTGTCCGTTGATAATCAATCATAAATAAAGTAGAGAAAGACATTATTGCATCCTAAAAAAGCCAATAATGTTGAAGATATATGCATTGAGTTGTCCTATTACTATGTTCTCACTTCGGCATTTTAGATGAACTAGTTATAATTTAGCCAAGGAAATCAGTTGATCGACAAATATAATCGCCATCGTAAACAATGATATACGGTCATTTGCTGTGCAGTGATTGAATGAATTTCTCAAAACTCAGACAAAAGGAGGCTGGCGATTAAAGAATTGATGAGGGCACTTTTTAGCTAGTATGCTTGAATTTTTTCCCGCAGACGTTGCTTCAGGGCACGGAAGAGGTGATAATCCAATGAAACAAATCAGGGTCGTACGGTGAATAAGGTACCGTGGTCCAACCAAGTTTTTCGAAAATTTGACGAACCGGCTTGTCAAAGTGAGGTACAGCGTTATCCTGGAGGACGGCAACGCTGATTCGTTTCGAGCTCTTCTCTCGCACTGCTGCTACTAGCTTTCGCAGTTGTTTCTCGTAGAGTTAATGCTGATTGCTTGCTTGCTGTTGAGCAGTCTAGAAGCATCATGCTTTGCCAATCCCGAAAAACTGAGTATAGCCTCCCGAGCAAAGAACTTGAGCTTCGATTATGGAAGGGGGGGGGGGGGGGGCAAGTTATTCGCTGCGAAGCATCCAATAGGCGTGACACGTGGTGTTCTCGGATTAAATCTAATACTTATCTCCAACGATGACCGGATAGGTGAAGTCTTGCCTGTACTGTTACAGCAGAAGTTTTCGCATACAGTCACACTTTGCAGTAGCTTATTTTAATTTCATGGCGAGCAGTGATGCTACCGCCGTATCCAGGGAGGAGGGTGCTTCAAATCCGTGATACTAGCCGAATGCGCTATCAGTTCGTGGGGCAAGGTGTTTCTGTCAAATGTGACAAGCAACCAAAATGGAGCTGTTTGACAGCTCGCATCGGCTTAGTCGAAGAGCTTGTACCAGTGGTTCACAGTACAATCAGCAGTAGTATCTGACCTTAGCGAAGTGTTGATCTTCTCAGCCGTCTCCCTTGCACTGATTCTGATTTATACACTCAGAGTTTAATCGAGCGCTGCTGATGGTGAACGATTTCAATTCTCAGTTGATTATCCCGTTGTGCGTATGTCATTTTATACCATTCTTGCTGATGTTACTAGAAATTTTCCAACATACGACAGCCTTTTGGCAATGGGCGACCTGAGCATAAAAGCTGAATAAAACATTAGTGCATAGTTGATATTGGGAACTCACAATATGGTGAGGTTACAAGAAATGATTTTTTGATAAAGCCAAAGTGTGTTTAGTCAGATTTCAAGATGTTGTAGAGTCCACAGAATCTGTTCTGGAGAGGTGATGGTCCGAACATGAAAACTGTGACAAGAAAAACTTGGGGTGCCGAATTAAACTCTTGGAAAACACTGGCAGGAATGTAATGTATTTTGTAGACCTTAACCGCGCAAGAAACTTGCATTACATGGAATACATCACGGGAATTTCGTGTTAGTTTGCATCGCATTTAGAAAAATACATTGCTAGAAGTCCACAAATTTAAAGAAATTCTTGATTTTGGTCAAATGGATGCTATAAAGCTGAATAAATTGTTGAGCATTTCTAAGTGCGCACTGTCACAACACGACATGCCTGATTATTTCTTGTTCTTATGGCTGACTAAATGTTTTTTGAAAGAAAAAACAATGAGGATTAGTCTTATTTTTATAGACAATAAACTTTGAAAAGAAGAATTTAGCAGGTGAGTACAGATAACTAAATGTCGCACTACATAGAAAATATTTGCATTGGCAACACATCAAGAGCTGAAGTGTTTCCTGAAGGACAACACGAATGAAAGAATTTGACATGTTTACATAAAGCGGCCCACAGAACTCAGAAAACTACTAAATAAACTATTTTTCAACACAACTTTAGAGTAGAATAAGGTCAATACTATTATACGTCGCGTGAACTAAGAAGTGTATTCAGTAAAGAACATCAACACACATGACACTATTGAGAGAAAACATGAGATATAACAGCACACCTTGAAAACGTGCTAACAATAATCACTTAATTCGTCAATCGACTTCGTCTTGAAATCTAGACATCTGAAAGATATATAAAAAATCTACGGAATCCAAGGATCCAATTTTCAACTGGTCTACAAGATATTAGACATAAATATGCCTCACAGATCACACACATCACAGTGTGCATGACATACATATCTACCATTCGGCAATCGCAGATATTATCAAAGATGAACAAAGGCGTTAGTAGAAAAAAGCCGAAGAAAGCAAAAACGAGTTCTTGAAACGTACATCGAGCAAAGACTCTCGGCGATAACGTGAGGTTTGTTCTGCTTCAAAAGTACCGGATAGATTTGATGAGGCCTAGGTGGGCTGTCGCTGGTCCCTTTGCCAAAAGCATTCAAAACACCTGAATAAAGTGAAGTTTTGAATCCACCTGACCACAGTGTCATAAGATGGTGTTATTCTCGTTTACTAATGTTTGAAGAGAACGGATAATCTAAGAAGCACGTAAATTAGTAACAAGGCTGTTAGCATGAGAATACGAAACTTACCTGATTCCACTTTTCACGTGATACCGTATGCTTTTTGCTTAAGAAATCCTATGCTGATTAGGCTAATCGATCCGGACCTCAGCGACTTCATAGTTCTAAAGTTATATGTAAAACTAATATAAAGAGGGATACCTTGTTGGTTGTGTGGATTCCAAAAATTATTCTCTAAGTTGATAAAGTTTGTTCTAAGTTGGGATATGTCTGTTCAAAGGTAAATCTTTCATTGATTTTTGGAAAACCCAGTATTTTTTACTGGAGCTCCTAATGGTAAGAACCACTTCGCATTTTGATGAAAAAGATTTGAGATATTCATGACCGCCCAACCAATTCTATTTGTTGTCTGACCAACTATAGTCACTCATGTCTGCACAGTTCCTTCTGTTATTTGGTCTTCTTTGCCTTGTAATTGCGTTTTACATTGGAAACTCGAAGGTCTTTTTCTTGGCAACATCATCATTAGTTTTAACATTAATTATTCTAACATTTTATTTCAACATTAGTTTTTTGAAACTTTACATTATCGCTGTGAAAATTTTAGCTCACTGCCACAGAATTTCACTTGTGTACTTGCAGAAAAGGTCACCTTTTCATATTATTACGAGCTGATTAGCCATCAAAAATCTCTCTGCTTTGAAGCTCTCTCAAACACTTCTATGACTGCTAAATCATTCGAATTTTCCACGTTTAAAGATACATCAGGGCGCGCGGCAGAGTTTAGTGGTATAAGGCATCAAGAGGTTAGTGCTGATTCGAGTCCTTTTTCCAACGCTGTCCAGCAATCACTTGAGAGCATCCCAGCCTGGGAATCCTTAAAGAATGACACCAGTGACTTCAGCAACGCCAGCAACTCGTACAATTAGTTGATCGACAATCCGAGAACTATGTAACTATCTAAATCTCTTCACACGCAAAGGATTTGAAAATATGGTCTGCTTTCAATTATCCACATAAAAGGCCACTGTGACGGAATTCAACATATTCTGAGGTTTATCAGTTCGAGTCAATTGCAGCGAATTATCAAAACATTCTTTTTTCACAGAAGGCTTCTGCTTCAAAAGCGGAAAAAAATAAAAGATTGAAGATTTTGGAAGAAGAGACGCAAAGAGAAGAATAGGAACCATGCTATGGTAGAGCCTTTCTCCATAGGAACTCACTACCCGGAGATAAGGCATATCGTTAGAGCTTCGGCGATCACATAGAGACCATCTATGTTTTCACCGACAAGACATGCTAAACTATCGAGGCCATATCATTAGACTTTTAACCATTTCTTCCGACACCGAGACGCTCAAACTCTTGATCAGTTTGGATGCGATATCAAACCAGCCAACACGTGCGTGCTGCAGAGCACTTCTACCCACCGCGCTGTGTCTGCTCTTCAGCATTGTTTCTTCAGTTTGGCCACTCTCGCTGAACTCTAAACTAAAAGAAGACTCATAATATCGCTTAAGACGTGAGAAACAAAGGATCTGCATGACGCTGACATCGAACTGGAATTTTTCTTCGTCTGTAGGAACGACACCACCGATAAATATGACAGCACGTCAGAGTACTTAAAAATTGTGCTGAGTGCGCCTCATTGCACGCAAACGAGAGTAGTGGAGGCATTGTTCATCGACAATAGGAAGTGATTAAGGAAGAGAGGAAATTCAGACTAAACCCTGCTACGTTGGCAAGAGATGTCAGATTTATAGGAATGGAGTAGAAAGTAAAAGTAAAATGTAGCTTGCCATTCACTTCTACAATGAGAGATCCTATAGAAATTTGCAGTGGTATGGAATTTATAGCGTAAAGGCCTCAATTCGTTCCTGTTGTTTCCTTGAACCACGTATTAACCCTTTCAAGCTGTTTAGAGCTGGAGGCCAGAAAGCGCTCATACATTTTTGTTGTCATTTACAGCATGATATTCTTTGCAAAAAAAGATCATAGCCTTTGTAATAATCGCACGCTCTGCTTTATACTCAACAATCTGAACATAAGCGTTACTCTACCTCACACATAAAAAACTCAAATACAGCCCGACAGTTGAGCGGGCAAGGCAGCGATAGTAAAACTGCGTCTAAGGAGTGACGTTAACTCAGGAATTTGCTGAATACTACTTGGCAGATTACCTAACCTTTATTAAAAAGGATTAATACTACTACAACTACTACAAAAACTACAAAAAAGGGGCTACTACAACGCTGAAGTGAGGGCTTTGGCGCTTACCAGTCAAAAAAAGGATCTTTTTGAATTGGAAGTCTATAATTCGGTATTGAAACAGAACCACTGTGTAGTCCTCTATCACTCTGTGCCAATCATACTGTAAAAGGATTGGCGCCAAAGCGACACTCTCCCATCAGTTTTTCTATCACCGCATTGCAGTAGGTCATGGATTCGCTCGACTGGAGCAGAAAGAGCGTAGAAATCAAATTTGCTTCCTTCGAAACATTTTTTTTTTTGACAGAGACATCATGACATTGTTGAAAAAGTCGTGCTCACTTATGAAGCTAAAGAACTTCGAAGAAAGTGGAGCGAAAGGGAAATTATCTAAGTGCGAATAAACTGCGAGGAAGTTTGATTCTTTTGAAAACTACACGCGAAAACATTAGGAGTGCGATTGAAATGCCATGATTCGAGGCAGTGCATAGTGTTTTGTTCATTTGCTGGTGTTTCGGAAAGGTCTTTAATGGAAAGGTTTATTGAGCAATCGAGAAGTGTATTGAAATGTGTGGCACGTTGATAGTTTTACGCACCGCTTGTAGAATCACTCGATTATTCCATTGAGTTGTTATTGCCAAACACATCATCAAACCCAACCACTCTGTTCACAAGTGCGGGAAATATGTCACCTTTGAAGTGCAAAGTTATTCATATAGAAAGCGGAGCGTGCATGAGCCGGTGAATCGATTAAGAAGAATGGATGAGGGAAGACAACTGTACACTGACTTTCAAGAGTGGGCAACAGTAGATCAAAAAGGTTTTGCTATATGCGTTTTCACCAGCCATTAGCAATCGACTGCAAATCACCGCAAGGTCAAGTGATCTTTGCAGTTTGACGTGCCCTGATATATGTTCGGCGCCGCTACCCTTAGTTGTTGGGTGTGGACCGAAAGGGATGTGCTAGTGATAAGGTGTGCGAGAACACACCGAAACGTACGTCTAGCACCAGAGATCTTACACCAGACTCTGAAAAGCAAAATGCTCTATCAGATTATATTCACTGTACATATATATATATATATATATATATATATATATATATAAAGGATGAAGCTCTCAGCGTTGATCAATCCCTGAGGGATGCGCCATGCATTTGACTTCAATTTTTAACTTCGCTTGAGGTGATTGAATGCATATCTGGCCTTTACAATGACTCGCGGTGGCCTCCCGCTGGACCGAGTCAGTGCTGCTTATCCTCCCAGACAAGTCTGAGACCTGTCTGGTACCAATTTACCGACCCTGGAGGGATGGATGGCTTGGTGGGCCATGAGCGCGAGATCGAACCATTGACCTCGTGTGCGACGCAGAACACCTCTAACCACTGCGGCACATGCGCTCTATATATATATATATAATCTTTGCCACGCTGTTTATGGAGCCGGAAGCAATTCACGAATAACAGAATAGCTCGTGTAGATATTATCATAGATGAAATAGACGACTGCCTTTTACTCATATTAAGACGTGACGAAGAGAAAAAGAATTGTGTTGAACTTGTTACGAGTTTTACAGAAGGCCCATAGTGGTATCGCACTAATTTTCAGATAGAATAGGCTACCTTCTTCACTGTCACAACCTAACGGGTCTTACAGTTTTCGACAGCCTAGCAGTTTTTCTCAATCAAATTTCCATCAAAACAATGCGGAAACAATCAGTGGAACGCTAATAGAACATTTCAGCCGCAACTGTCTCTCTGTAATTACAATGCTGAAAAAAATGTAAATAATAAAAACTGTCTGAAAAAACTCTGGCTACATAACATGTTCACTTTATTTTTCTGGCCTCTAAAATATTGCTCAAAAAAAGTGTAATCTCTCACCCGTCTTAACACTTCATGTACCGCCCAGCAACAATATCGCGTTAAATTCTTATTTATTTTATGATTAGTAATGAGCTAAGACCGGGCAACTAATTACTTGGCTCACAAAAAGGCAGAAAGGCTTAGAAGGAGCTTAAGGTAGTCAAGAGTGGTTCACAAGGGTCGTGATTATTGTACCACAAACACTATAACGCCCGAATGGTACGGTAAGGTGGGATAATACTTGGGTTTCCGCAAAGAAAAATTAAGCAGCATGAATATAACAAGTATTTCATGTTAAAATTCGAATAGGTAACAAAATGTGGGCGTTATCTCATAACCGTCACATGAAAAATTTATTAAAAATCTGCATACACTTTGTACACAAGGGATATTAATAGGTTGGGGAAAAAGTTCTGAGAAAATGATTGTAAAACATTTATTTATGCGCCTACTACACCCGAACAAAAACAAAAGTATTGGCATAGTACTTTCTTTCAATTTCAAGTGCTTCCAGCCACTTCTCCAGCAAAAGTTCGATTCCGCGTTAAAATTTCGATTTCTTGTTGTTGAAGGAACGAATGACCGAACTGTGTAATTTAATGTCGGTACCAAACTTTTCATCGCGCAACTAGTGCTCCTTTGAACGAAACAAGTGATAGTCTCTTGGAGCCGAATCCGGACTGTGTGGAGGGTGATCAAGAACGACCCAACCAGCATCTCTCAACCATTTCTTTGCCAGTTTTGCGGTGTGTGGCCAGATTGATGCGTTCACTTGCTACCGTTGCATATGAACCAGCAGCCATTCATGCATCATCAACTGTTGACTCCATCTTGGAATTAGCAGATAAATTATATACCAATCAAAGCGGAAGTAAAGGGGCTTCCAAAAAAGCCCAAGAACACAAAAAATGGCCAATGCACAGAAAAGTTACATCAGAACTTTTTCTCCAACCTAATAGAAAGCATTTCGCTATCAACGTTGAAATCCTCCAAATGCATAAAGCGAAATGCGCTTTAAAACTGCTACATCATACACAATGCATCTCACACTCCAACGTCGTTAAAAACTGACGACATCGCAGAATGTTCTTCATCACCACCCAATTAGCATCACTGTTCAGGAACAAAGCTACTTTTAACCTACAAGTGTTCACTTTGTTTGGGCTATTCAGGAGCAGTGCCTGAACTACAGTCAGAAATATAGTCTTTGAGAATGTTTCCAGCCATCTTTTCGAGGTCTGGCACATTATATTTCGTTCGTGGCAACATCCTCGCATCGAGGGTGGGAATGTTGGCAATTAGTGAGATTTTATTTGACAAAGCGTGCTATTCTTCATCCTTCTATCTCGGAGATAG
This sequence comes from Parelaphostrongylus tenuis, assembly GCA_019055375.1. Lineage (NCBI taxonomy): Eukaryota > Metazoa > Nematoda > Chromadorea > Rhabditida > Metastrongylidae > Parelaphostrongylus > Parelaphostrongylus tenuis. Next base: position 46,157 of record JAHQIW010005816.1, read on the forward strand.
GGGACAAGTGGCTAGAAAAGGCATTGATAATGGCAAAGCCGCCTTCAATACGCCTCAAAAGATTTTTAGGAACGATGAGTGAGTTTTCGTCGCACTTTCACGAAAAAGTCTATCAAAAAAGGTATTATACTACGGTCTGACATGTTCAATATGATCTAACTGTACGTGGTATCAAACTTCATCTCAATATAATTTTGAAACAGAGCTTTGCTGATGAGCGGAATGCAGCATCTTTCGGGTCGATTATAGAAAACAACGAAAGAATATAAACCATATTCCAGTTTAAATAAATAATAGGCAAAGGGTCATCAATTTCTCTATTCCTAAACATGTAGTGCTCTAAGAACAAAAGATAAAGAATCAGACTTTGAGGAGCGCTCTTTGGAACGTTCTCTATAGTTGCTGACGAAGACGACATAGATAGATATTTAAGTGTAAGAAGAGAGAATTGTGGTGTTAATGGCAATCATCCTTCAACGATTTTTCTCCAGGTTGATGAAGTCTATTCTAAGCTGGGATATGTCAATTCAAAGACAAATCTTTTATTGATTTTCGGAAATCCAGCAATTTTATGTGGGAGCCTTTGAGGGTGAAGAACCTTTGTATTGTAACGAAAAGATCTGAGATATTCATGACCGTTTAACCAATCTAGACCATGCAAATCATATAAGGGCCCATGGTGGCTTGATATCTGACCAACTTCACCCACTTTTGTTTGCACAGTTGCTTGTGCTATTTATACCTTTTTTGCGCTGTATATACCCCCCACATTGGAAGCTCAAAGGTTTTTTTTCCTGGCAAGTTCACTTTACACTATCACTGTCAAAATTTTAGTTCAGTGCCAACCAATTTTATTTGTGTGCTATCCGAAAAGCTCTTCTTTTGGCATTATTATGAGTTGACCAGCCATCAAAAATCTCTGTACCTTGAAACTCTCTCAAGTACTACTATGACTGCTGAATCATTCGAATTTCCCACGTCTAAGGACACACCAGGGCGAGTGGCAGAGTGGTTAGTGATGTAGGGCATCAAGAGGAATGTACTGGTTCGAGCCTCTTTTCCAACACTGTCCAGCAATCACTTGAAGTCGTCCCCAGCCTAGGAATCCTCAAAGTATCAAAAGAAATCTGCACGAGTGGCGTTTTGCAATATTCACGAAAAGAGAGGATCTCAAACAGCAGTCGAAATAACGCACGAAGTGTTCCAAGACCTCTGGGAAGGTGAAAGAGAGGAAACAAATCGATTGCTTGAAACATTAGGACCCGCACAGTAAAACGTAATAGCGAGTTGTATGAAACGAAAAAAAAAATATGCACGTCTAATCGACTTATCACGCGTTACGGAGATGATTGAATGGCTTTGGCAGATACAAGACTTGCGGGAAATTATCATTGTATCACTTCAATGTGCATAATACCCGCACACAAGGCCGGTATCAATTTAGTTGATTTCAAAAGGTGATATAGTTTATAGGACGCCATGGCCGAGTGGATGTGATACCCATCGCGGCGCGCGTTTAGCCGAGCTCCACTCCCCCACCTGCCACTCTCCGGCAGTCAGCAACAGCCTCCTGTGGAACGCCATAGCCAGGCTATCCTCGAGATTTCAAGAAAACTCGCTCAACCAGTATTCTACGGTGCTCAAGAAGAAAACGATAAACGATTTGAAAGCTAGATACTGGGATCTGTACAGTGAAAAAGCACTGCGAAGACGCTCTCTTTGTCTGTCTCTTGTCTTCATAATCTTTGTTCGCTTGGCGGATAGTCCTTCGTTCAAAGTTTAGAGCTCATTTGATAGCATAAATCATGGCAATTCTCGGACCTGATTTTTGCTATATATATATGTATATGCACAAAATGTATAAGCATTTGGAGACACTCGTGTTGTGTGTGAATATGAAAATAAACCTGAACAATCTCAGTTGTCACCCCAAAGTGATGCGATTTTCGTTATTTATAAAGGGAAATTTTTTATGCGTTACGGAAGAATTCTTAAGACCACCATAATTGTAGGAACGACTTTGTTTTATCGTTCTATTGGTACTGCCTTTCAATTTTCTTTCTACATAGCAAACAAACACGTTTTGAATTTCAGAGCAATAGTAAAGTACATCGAGCATAAAACTTAATATTTTTCTCGCCTTTAAAGCACTCTGTAAACAATTTTCCGAATCAAATTGGGATTCGAAATTTCAATGATTTTCTCTATCACATGCTAGACTATCTAACAGTGAACAGCTATAAAATCAAGCACAGTAGCCAGTCTTGCAAACAGTAAACGTCGAAGGCGAAACGCATTTTTTTTTTGCTATTGCTACAGCTCATTGAAAAGATTCAGGAATTAGTCTGGCACTAAAACTAACATTTTTTGAGCTATCTGTGTGTTATTGAAACTCTAGTAAAACACTTTGCCTGACAAAAAGTCAAGCGAAATGCGCGTAAAACACACTACACATCAAGAAACAAGCCTAGTGTTTGAATCGGAAATTTTTCAGCTATTGAATGACTACTCAAAATCTTGCTGAAACTTGCGTGCGACGAGGAAATCAGGGAATGCTGGTGTCCCACTGTTGGTACAATTGGGTCCCAAAAAGGGAGAAAAGGCGAACCGTTATTTTTTCTTCGCCAATAACACAGCGCAATAATAATTTTGTTCAAAGGTTTGGCTTACAATGAAAATAGGCGTTTTTAAAGCTATCGGATGGCCACTGTAATTTAGTGGAAGAACTCTGATATCAAACCCAGCCAAAAACGTGTGCAACATACACTACGCACTCCGAACGTAATTTTTGTTGGTCGATGCAGCATACTAGAAAAAAACTTTTAGAAATCAAGCATAGTATTAGAAGCGCAATTTTCTCAGCTGACGAATATTTACTAGAATCTCAGTGAGAATGCTTTGTGGTGAGGAAGCCAACCAAATACGAATGCATTACACATTACACAGTTCGAGGAAAAATATAATTTTCCCTTCGTTGCTACAGCTCACTAGGAGAGCATTTTTGAAAAATAAGCACATTATCATAGCCGCAGATTGTTAGCTATCGAATGGCCACTAAAAGTCTAATGAAAAACAGTGCTTAACGAAAAAACCACGAAAAGGAGCGTGTACCACTCATTGTGCACGTGGTCCCGAAAGGTTTGAACAATGGTGCAAATGAAATTTTGGTACAACCCAATGACATGGATGTGATGCACAATATCTCTAATACTGATGTTAAAACAAATGAATTTAAATTTCAGCTTCAGAGATGTTCTACAGTCTTTGTTTACCTCTCTGATTTCGATAAACTTAACCATTAGATCTTTCCAAGTAACAAGCGCGATGTTGGCATGGCAGAAGACGAGGGTGTCACACCTATGCTGAATGTCCAATAAACTGGTCTTGGATAGACGATACAAGAGATCACCTGGAAATAATTTAAGTTTAGAAGAGAAGTCAATACATAGGTAAGATAATTGGGCACAAGAGAAATTACTCACAAAATATCAGGGCCATTCCATAAGTATCGGCATAAAAACAATAAACATCAAATTCTTTGCTAAAAATAACTGAAACCGCAAAATTTTGATATCATTTTATCATTTGATATCATTTTGATATTGCGCATTTTCTTTCATATATATTCATTTTCCTAGACTTGCTACAAAATGAAGTTGTCGTCGGAATAAATCCAAGCTGGATTCCATCATAGTATACCTATAACGAGTGTTGATAAACAATAGCTTCAAAAAAGCCATGCAGGAGGTATTTCAAAAGTGTGGGAACACAGCTGGAAAGAAAACTCAAAAGAAAAAGTTTAACAAAATTGGCGATGTCCTACGAGCTATGACGAGACTACTGCCATCTCCTGCAACGCTGCGGAATTCATTACGGAAACTGGACTCCATCTGCCTCAATGTAATACCACAGAGGAAAGTTTCTTGGGCTAGAGGAACTGATGCGTAAACATTCAGTCAAAAACTAACCGAAAAAAACGTTATGCTTCAGTTTTAAGCCGGACATTATCAGCAGCTAATTTCTTGGATAAACCTGAGATAAATGAACAAGAGGAATATGGACATTCGATAAAGCTAGACTATAAATCTCTCGACTTACCATGAAGCATGCGCTATGCATTTATCAGCTAGCGTCGTCTGAGGTGACTGAATGCATCTATGACTTTTACAACGACTTGCGGTGGATGTATCAAGCCATTGTGCCACATGCCCTCCAAGGGATTGCAGTATGTAAATCACATACGAGCTAAAGATAAGCTTATTTTAGCTTGTTCTTAGCATTAAATCTTTGTTTTAGTAATCCTGATTAATGCAAAAAACCAGAGTACACGTAGTAAACATGGAAGAACAAATCTATTGCCATTAGTTCCCATTTAGAGTCCCTTTGATTTTTTACGTTCAACATCAATTTAAAGAACAATATCTACTCCAATTCGACATCGAGTATGAAGTTGCTATGCTCAGTTAAATAGGGTATGTTGTTTTGCAAGTGCTGCTGATCACAAACCACTTCTCGTTGCGTGTACCCACTTGAAGAAACGTGTTGTAAAGCATATATCATGCGACAGAAATGTATTAATGACCGAAACTTCATTGAGGATAACAAATGATACATCATTAACTTTTCCGAATAAACTTCTCCCCCCTTCTTTATCAAAAAGTTTTACAACATCAGGCTCATCTAAGTCGACTAAAAATCAACGCATTCGGAAAATAACGTCTTTTTATAAATTACACAGAAGAACGACGCAATCACATACCATCTTCTGTCTCTATTGCATCAGCACCCATCGTCTACTGCTGCTGTTTCATCTTGCCTTTTTCTTTTTCAGATGCTTTGCTTCTTATGCTAAGTTCACGGGACTGAAACATGAGACACCGAAGAAGCACGCGAATCACTTGGAGACACCTCTAGAGAGTTGCTTAAAAAACCATAAGCATAGCAACATACATTATATGGACAAGTCAAAGCCTGAAATTTGAAAGAAAAGCATCGAAGATGGGATGAACAATTTGTACCTCGTACAGTAATGGTCCAAACACATGACAAGCATTTGATCTTTTGATACTATAAAGTTGAATGTAAGCACAAGCCGCAAGTGTCCCACACTTGTCCACTTCAATTCGCTAGCTCCGATCTTAGGGAAACTTGAACACTAGTTCTAACCATACCAGGTTCGCGTGTTACCACTATGTTATCAAGGCTACCTCTTATTACCATTTTTTCTTCGTTATATCCTATCGCGGAAGTCAGTAACCAGCTTTAAACGAGTTTGATTGGATAGCCACATAGTGCAATATACCGCACTCACGCTGACAGCTATTCAAAATATACAACTTAGATGATTGCACTATTTTACTATCCTTACTGTTTCTTACTGAAAAAGAGTGTCAAGGCGATGGCTTCTGCGGTGTGAGGTAGCACGAGCCGCTTCGACTGAGGCAGACGTAGGTTCAACTCCCGTCTGAGTTCGAACCTTTGCGTACCACTCTATACACTTGAGTGATCGCTATAACTTGACATTGATGCCTTGGAAACGATACAAATTATGTTTTCATTGTTAACATACAAAATAGAATTAATCAAACCTCTTCATTAATTCAGACTGCTCGTTCATCATATTTCAGCTTCAAGCATCGTCAAATTATAGAGTACTGAACTTTGCTTTTATCGTATGAGGTACCTTTCTCGAAATTTGTATAAAAAAAGGGTAAAAAATGACATAAAGAGTCGAATAGCTAACGTTGTCTGGAACGAAATGTCACAACTCATAGCTATAGTATGAGAGAGTGAAAAAAGTAGAATTAGGAGAATAATCTGTGTAATTTGAGTGAATGCTAAAAAAAAGATTGAATAAAAACAATGCATGCATTTGTCGGTAATTTTTGATCAATATGTGTTATAGAGGTTTTTCCTGACCAGAAGAAAACAAATGGAAAGCCTAATTCGCTGGAAGCTGAAAAGGGGTATCAGTGTGTACAGAAACTTCGTAGTCAGTAGTTCCATCTGGAGTTTCTTTCAGAACGGAGAAAAATCTATCGAAGGAATAATATATTCCAATCGCCCCGCTTTGCCTCGTCCTGCCGCGCCCCGCCACGGCCCTCGCCATGTTGAATAGCGCTTAACAGCGTTGCTATGTCAAACTCGATCCAAAAAAAGAGCTCTGTACAGCGTAAAGTACAAATCAAAAAGCCAGGTAAGATCAAGAGATCAAAAAAGCTTTTTGGAACAAACATATTTTTTGGTTTGTGAAGCCTGTGCTATAGTTTGAGTACTAGCACCCTAGGGAAGGAGTTATGTCTAGCGAAATTTGAGCGAGGTAGAAAAAAAAAGCACGTGGTTTGACGAAACATGGTTTTATCTAAATGTTACAGCGTATTGAAGGGACATTGCCATAAACCTAAGACGTGCATCTGCAATTTCAAGTCTCAGCTTTCGAATGGTTTTTAACATTCCCATGGATTGTTGCTCTCAAGCGAATGAGACCGGTTTTTTATTTGTTTCCTCGTAATCAGGAAGAACCGTTATAGGCTACGTAGAATGAGGTCGTGGCTAAAATAAACCAATTGAAGGGGAAAATAACATCCACAGATGTCATGCGATCCAGTGTGTCACATCAAGAGTGGTTTCCATAGACATCATATTTTGCAAATGTATTAATGATTGCCTTTAGTTCGTTTTTATTAGAACAGCAAGCAAAACATTCAAAGAGGTTTCAGCTTAACCTGAAACTGTCATAACAACGAACAAAATAACAATGTGCCGACTTGCCTCAAATAGACCGATTTTTAAAATTTATGCACGTCCTGATTTTATTCTTCAAGCCAAACACGAGGTGTTACAATAAACTTTACTTGACAGCTGTAGTTTCAGCAGTTCGCCTTCTTCAGATTCTGGAAAGGTCAAATTGTCCGCAATTCAATAAACCAAACACCTTCATTACTCCTCTAGAAAAAAATCACCAGAGCTAGATTTCAATCGCATCAAGCACAAAATCAACTCTCAACATAAGTGGAGACCACCGTAAGGAGATCACATAGGCTCGTAATGCACCTTACCCATCAAAACAACAGTCTTATATACTTTTTCAAGTCATGTGTGATAAAGAGGCATTCCTCCCTGCGGTTTGAAGTTGGATTGGTGGTATTAATTCAAAGTGATTCAAAAATTTCTCACGCTGATGTTTATTGTTCCTGCGCAAGGATGGTGACTTCGACCTCAAAATCAACTCCGTTGTGTTTCTCTTCTCTATGCGTCCCTAGCGGGGTGTTCCGTCTTTCAAGACGCTTGTCAGCTAGGTGTTCTTCTATGCGGGCATAGAGCGGCCTATCCGTTTCGCCAATATATTTATTGCTACACGCTTTGCAAGAGATTAGGTAGACTATACCTACGCTCATGCAATCACCGTCTCTGCCGTTAGGACATATTTAACAATCTTCCATTATGCAGATATAAGCGGTTGCGAACTAGTTGGCGTCTTAGAGTATTCGGTTGTATTTCAATGATGGCCACCGATTGCTCTAAACCCGCGCTTTTAAACAGCGTTTTATAGCTGTACTATTTTCATTTAGAAAAAACGGGAGGATAAACGGGACTTTCCTTTCATTCGAGCTTTCGTTCGGAGTCTACTCTTTGCTCTGAATCTAAGCGGAGGGGCTAGAAATTCGTACCCATTAGAAGTGGCTATTTCCCAAGCCAGTTTCACGATTTCTACTCTCTGTTAATATTGTGATACGTAGACCATTGACTGATGTCATTTCTAGATGCTGATAAGAATCAGAAATCTCCTATCAACCATGAAGAATCCAATTCTGACGAGCTCCTCTACGACTGGAGTCGTGTAGTGTTGCACGAGATTTCGGACTACTATCACGGTTCCTACATAGATGCATGCAGTAGAGTCGTTTGTTTGCTCTGTTTGGGCTTCCCAATATTTTGATTAATCATTTTGTACGAATTTTTCTTATTTAAATCAATGGGTTTATTTGACACTCATAGAAAGGTTGGGTGGTACCAAAATATTGTTTTTATAGAAAGATCGTTAGTTCTGAGCACATGAACTTCACGTGTAGAGATAATATTACTTTGCGTTGTGACACTTGCAAAAAAAAAAACAAGGAAAGTAGAAGTTTTTTTTAGCAAAAAAGTTTTAGTGGGAGCTATTCTCGTTTTTGCCACTCATCATGTATGCTTTGTTCAGAGTAATATATTTTGGCTCAAGCACCATTCGACGTGTCACTCAGACGGATTTCTATCGCGTGCTCAATCAGATTTGTCCAGATTTCATTCTAATAATAGATTCACAGGGTAGTTAGGACGTTAAGTAATCTTTTTCTTTTGCCTAAAAAAATCAAGCATCATGGAGTATCCCTGAAATTTTTTTCCTACAGTTTTGTTTTGATATTGGTAAAATTGCAGTTACCTGATGGAAAACCCAATAACAAGAAAAACACTATTTGTCAGCTGAATTCTCGATACATCCCATCCTTTAGCTGTTCATCTCACTTTTCGATTGTTCTTATGAATTACTAGTTTGCAAAGAAAGAATCCATCGTTTGATAAAACAATGAGTATTTATGCAGATATTCAGAAAATAAACAACAACAACTAATCTTCAAAATACAGGCGATCATTAACAACCAGCTTTTGCCATCGATCCGTCAAGTTTCGAATCTGATCGAAGTACCACTCCTTCGGCTCTGAATCAAAAAACTCTTGACTGCTTCTTCAACTTCATCGAAAGATTCAAATAGGCGTCATTCCAAAAAGTGTTGCATTGATCGGAAAAGGATGCAATCAGTCGGGGCAACGTCCAGACTATAGGGTGGATGCCGTGGAATCTCAACTCCATCCAGATTCTCAAACTTTGCCTTGGTTTTTTTGGTTGTCAGCAGCATCAGCAGCATTTAAACCAATTTGTACTCGTAAAGCATCAACAAACATTTTTGTTCTCTGGGCATTTCGATTCTGCGGGAGATATTTACAAATTATATATTAATAGATAAGCAATGAGTAGACCTTCCAAATTATATGAAAATCACACATCATTCATGCGAAAAAACGACATTCCAATCCAAACGATGGAATTTTTCTTTCAACTTAATAACTACTTTAATGGTATTTTTCAAGTGCTAATTATCTGCCGATTATGTTCGTCTTAGCGGATAAATATGAAAACCAAGCGCTTACTGTAACTAACGGGAACAAGAATGTGAGAGATATTTTGAATTTTGTACTAAATATAGAAGAATCGAAACTGCATTAATAGAAATCCAGGAACCTTTGCTTTAAATGCTGTGGGAAGGAATTTTAGGTGAAGAGTACGCTGTTTAAGACCTCACCTTAAATAAGGATAAGATGTAGCTGTGTCCCATTGTTGGATGGAATGGGGACAAAAATCTTCGACGAATTTTGTTGGCGTTCACCACAAGGCTTTTTATAGTCACTGTTTTTTTTCAATAATGAATAGAAATCAAACACGAACGCTCATGCGCACTAACAGATTTACTACGGATGACTATTAATAATCCGCAACGTCCGGTTCAATGACAATAATGCATTGGAATCAGTATCAATTTAGTAGTTAACAATCAACTTTAACACACGCACCTGGTTTTTTAGTGGTATCTCTCCAGTGCTCTGCCCGCAAAATAGGAAAGAAGTTTAGAAGGTTAAAAAAGTGGTTGTAAAAATTAAAATCACCCTATCTCGTATATTAGGGCTCAATATCTTAAAATTTAGATACGAAAAGCAATCGGACTTATTAAGAAAAGTGTAATAATCATGGTGTGCAAAGACGGATGCAGTCGCTGTGGCTTTTTCCGTTTACCTGACATTGAAGCGGAAAGATTTTGTTCAAAAGGGCGTATGAAGTTTGGAGACACTGTTGAACATCATGCGGTGAGGTAAGGGCTCTTGTACAGCCTGATACACGTGTTTCGTCCTTACAGACTCATCAGTCGGGCAGAACCCGTCGTATCTTTTTATTACTCAGTTCTCTTAGGAGCTTGCTCTCCCTGCATAGAGATATCAAAGAGGAACATTTTACACTCTATATCGTGTGAAATTTTCACTTAACACGGAGTGTTGTACACTTATTTGCTCTTTGGCTGGTATGTATATCATATTATGCTTTTGTTTCGAATGTTTTTATTAAGACAACGCTCAAATTTGAGTAGATCCTTTTATTATTATTTGAGCCATCATGTCATGTGGTATCTCCATTAATAAGTTACTCCATTCATACTCATCGGAATGGATATCTCCAAATGTTCCACTTACGTTTACCTACATCGTGAAGTAAACATGATAATTGCTTACCTAGTTTCATACTTGAGCAACAGGAGACGCGCGTCTTGGGGAGCGTTGAAGAGCATCGAGAATATGATGAAGAGGACGAATAGATCAACATCCGACCCGTGCAGCCCCTTCATATTAGGCTGTCATCCCTGCCTCAAATTATGCATCAAAAGTCTGGTTTCTGCGTAAGCAGGGTGAGAGATCACTCGGCTTTATTAAACGCAAAGTCAGAAAGTTGATGTTAGGAGTATCCCGCATTTCACAAATGGAAAAAAGTGTTCGAACTTCTGACCTACGACAAGGGTAAAAGCCACCGATACTGTCTCCACGTTGAGCCATTGAAAACCACGTGGGATACTCACGTAATGCGCATTAACGGCAACCAATGGACAGGAGTTAGTACCGACTGAATTTTTTAGGGCGTGAAACACATCACAGGAAGACCACCGACCCGTTGGTCCGATTTCTTCACAAAAGCTACAGAAGAAAGATTTGATGCTCAGCGGATCCCAAGAGCGGGTGGACCCACTGGGCTACCCTTGCACGCAATAGGGGAAAATGGAAGTGTTGCTGGTACGCGCTCGAGTCACTCGACGACGACGGGATGACAGGTGATACAGGTGATATACATAAATGTATTTATATATGAACATATATATTACTGGCATAAATGCCTAAGCGAAGGAAATGAAAATCGGCAATAAATCACTTTGAAAGAACGCCGCGGTGATTATTTCATAGCACGTTAAGTGTAAATAGTCCGGCGTCGATTTCTTTATATAGACGTGTATCCGTGGAAAATTGACTAAACCGAAAGTCACCGTGAAGCTAATGAGGCTGAATAGACGAAACACGTGTCTAGCATTCTATAAGTGCTATAACAGACCTCACGAAAAGCTCAAGATATGTTGTCAGAATGTAACAATTCTTAGCAAGGTCTCAAAATTGGCTTTTCCAATGGTTTCGGAGTTCTCTCCCGCCTTATCAGTACCACATGTTTTACGGCTCACAGTTACGGCTAATAACAGCGCCGCAGATGTATCGGTCCAGACGTATTTATATACTTTGTAGCAGTCGTAAGCTATTGACTAAAAGTCAGTAAAGACCGCAGCATTAATGATATTTCACTTTGTCTGAACTGATACATCTGTGGCACGCTGCTACTAGCAGTAGCGATGAGGCGTAACGCATGTGATAGTGATGAGGCGTGCGAAAACGCCAAGACTTTTGTATGCCACTGAAAATGCCATAGCAAACCTCTGAAAGGTTTGAAATAGTCTTTCACACTATATCGATTATTCAACCGAACTCTAGATAAAGTCGATTGATAAGTATTCTTAAATGCCTTATAACAGTCGTAAGCCATCAACTGAAAAATAGTGTAGGCTACAACATAAAGTAATTTTCACTACAAATAATTGAGTAGAGCAATCAAAACCACACTTACTAGTTGACATTAACAATCTGTGGCAATTTTAAAGAAAGAAACTTTGCATTAAATAGTTACGAAGATTGGTTTTAGTTGCTGAGAACTGACTTTTATCTACCCCTACCTCAAGCAGACTTTGCGACAACTTTGCCAGCACGAATACTGTTTGACACTCTCTGGCTTCCTAGTGCCTTATCAGTAAAAAGGCACCTAAATCTTTCTTCAGCAAAATTTTTCCTGCGCTCTATATGTTTTTTACAGTTTCCCCTCACTAGTATCTATTCCGACGTCGCTCATAAAAATGCGCCTAGATAAATCTTAATCGTAGGCATCAGCTATGTCGCAGCATATATGATCGTCTGCGTACAAGGAAACTGGGCAAAAAATATGCCTTGACGATAAAAACGGTGATTACATGTATATTGATACGACTTACGTAATCTCATGTAGGACGTGGAGCGGCGGCCACATCGACGAAACGTATAGACCACTCTGTGCGCGTATAAAAGAACATTTCGACGCGAAGCGAAAACTAATTCTAAAATACCACTAGGGAGGCATGGGAGGAGGCGCCTAAGGGACTAGTGAACATGTTAGGCATTCCCACAACTTTTAGCACTGAAGCAATGAACACCAAGTCACTAGCCAGAAGTCATTAAACTTGCTTAACAAGAGTTGGTTATCGATAGCTTTAGCGTGAAGACAGTTGCTAAATTTCGATTATTGCCTTTCACGTTAAGAGTAGCTCAGTGGATTCTCTTTTCTGTAGGAATTCGCTGAAAACATATTTTTCATCTTGGCTTTTTGTATAGAACTTGGATCACCGAGTCTTTGGTCTTCCTGTGATGTGCTTGCCGCCCTGATTCAGTCGCTACCGGCTCTTGTCCATTGGTTGCCGTTAAAACGCATTATGTGCGTGGCCCCACCTGGTTTTCAATAGCTTAGCGTGGACAAAGTATCAGTGATTTTCGACCGATGATGTAGGTTAGAAGTTCGGATACTTTCTCCATTTGTAAAATGCGAGATACTTCTAACATCGACTTTCTGACTGCGCGTTTAATGAAGCCGAGTGGTCTTTCAACCTGCTTACGTAGCGACCAGATTTTTGATGCATACTTTGAGGCAGGGATAACAGTCGATTATAAAGGGTATGCACGTCATCGGATGTTATTCGTCCTCTTCACTTATTTACGATGCTCTCAAACGCTCCCCAAGCCGATCGTCTCCTGCTGCTCAGATGTGAAGCTAGGTAAGCAATTATCGCATTCACTCCACGATGTAGATAAACGTAAGTGGAACATTTGGAGAAATCCATTCCGTTGAGTATGGATAGAGCATTTAAAACCAATCCTTTCTCACGAAAGATTGCTTTTTGCTAAATTTAGTCCGAGACCAGTTTATCCACAAGCGTTGTCTCAATCCGTCAACAGTGGTTCTGATTGGGAGGATGTTACATGAATGACGTAATCAGTAAGGTGATGATGGTATGACTGTCGAGCATCAGTTTTTATAACAATGATATACGATAGGCATATGTACATTTTTGTTATTCTAGACTCTTGTGAATGTGTTAAATATTGTTCAAGCTCCCACTTTGATAATGAACGTTTGAATGGCTCGCAAAATTGGCGAGTCTTCACCTATATGTGCAGATCCAAATGAACTCGTTCACAAGAGCTGTTTTCAATCGAAACTGTTTAAGCAGATGATCGGCTGTGGTTGCAATAGAACAAAAGAGTGGAGAAAAAAAGCAAAGCTTTCTTGTGGAATTCTTGAGGAATCAACGGATTTTGCACCACCAAGTAGTTAAATAAGAGTGAATGAATATCAAGTTATAGAATGGCTTGCGGCAGTTTGCCGATGTATTAATTTAGTGTTGTTACACTTCTAAACATGTCTATCACATGTTAGTGCCTACGAAAGTACGGAAAACATGTCGATCATTGATGAGGAATCGCACCAACGGTCACGCGTGTACAGTATGACATCTCTGACCACTGTGCTGGACGCGTCCCCGTAACAAGATCGGCTGAACAACTCTCAATGCATCACACTACATTTTGTAGACGCTTCAGAATCTCTCTGAAGTAAAGTGGATCAATCCGAATGGGTGAGAAGCTTTGATGACTCATAATGTACATACGAATGCACAAAGCGCTGTGCATTAATCTGACGTACACCATGCAATAGCAGTATTCGAAATACGCTGCTCGGAAGAGTGCCAAAGTTTTCGGAAACATCATCTCCATTATTACTTTGCTTTGTGCTTTGCCAGTAGAAATCATGACTGGACATTAAGTATCGGACGGATCTTTGTAGTCATTTACTACTTAAGGATTTTGTCTTCCTTACGTATGTCATGACTGGTTGAGTTGAAAATCTGTGAAAGTACAGAGAATTTACACGAAGGTAAAAAGGGAGTCACTTTTTATCAAGTTTTATCCTTTTCCTTGAAATTTTGGGATAATCTAAGGGAAGCTCTAGTCTACATGACAGGATGCGAACGACTGTCGTGCATCCACGGTAGCTTTCCGAGACAAGCGTGACCAGCTTTCAGACCTTTGTGATTTTCAGCCATAAGAAGACCTCAATTCTCTTCACATTCCGACGCCGATCAAAGCACCATGAATGCGGTAAAATCACATCATATCATTCCAAAACTTCGACTATCAGTTTATTTTCCTGTTTTCATTCGTACTTCCTTATTGAAAGATTGAGGATTGACAACATATTTGCATTTTTTGATAAACATTCAGTGAAGAAGTTGACATTGTGCTCAAAAAATAATTTTCCCAAACCTGTCGCGAAACAAGCGAATTTGAAAATAGTACCTAGATAAAATTTATCTCAAAATTTGGTCACAGTCTAAGCATTTGTATTACTGACACTCCTCTTCTACAGTTCATTAATCGATTGAGTCTTAGAACAGTATTAGCTGAGTGGGCATTAGACTCAATCACCGCTTACCCCTGTATCAGGTGGTTTCTACATTGGTACACTAGCTAGTCTTCAGCTAATCCTAGCATTCGTTTGCTATTATCTGCGCTTGAAATAGGGATGTTGATTATTGCTATTTGGTTTAGCTGGAAGGATTTTTAGCCTCAACGTGTATTGCCAAGAAGATTCGTCAATTACAAGTTTTTTCTAAGCAATCTGGGTAAGAAGTAATATGCAGCCCCTATGCAGTATATATATATATATAATTTATATATATATATATATATATATATATATATATATATATATATATATAGTGAGGAGCGCATGTGACGCAGTGGTTAGAGGTGCTCTGCGTCGCACACGAGGTCAATGGTTCAATCTCGCGCTCATGGCTCACCAAGCCATCCATCCCTCCGGGGTCGGTAAATTGGTACCAGGCAGGTCTCAGACTTGTCTAGGAGGATAAGCAGCACTGACTCGGTCCAGCGGGAGGCCACCGCGAGTCATTGTAAAGGCCAGATATGCATTCAATCACCTCAAGCGAAGTTAAAAATTGAAGTCAAATGCATGGCGCATCCCTCAGGGATTGATCAACGCCGAGAGCATCATCCTTTATTCTTTTATATATGTAGTACGATGAGGTATAATGGCGAAGAACTACCCCACCACACTCTGTATTCTTCAATTTGTGTATAATTTCTACCTTTGCCACTCGAATGTTCCACGTGGTGTGAAAATTGAATTTCTGACTTTCCAACACCAACTTGCAATGTCTTTGTTGCTTTACTACATATTTTATGCAGCACGGATCAAATAACAGAATCATATCATGCGTTTAATGCTTCTTAATAGCAAAAATTGAGTGCGTGCATCATATATACTATCAGCTTATTGCATTAGCTCCTTCTTATCAATAATATTTTTTCGGCAAGTGCATTGTCAACGTGATTGCCGTGTCAAACAGGTCCGGTGTGTCAAAGCAATTAGTGCGTTGGTAGCTGAAAAAATCGGGTACTTCGAATTATGGAAACGATATCGTGTATGTTTAACAGTGTCTCTAAACTTCATACGCCGTTTTCAGCAAAATCTTTCCGCTTCAATATCAAATAAACGAAAAAGCCACAACGACTGCACCCGTCTTTGAAACCATAATTGTTACACTTTCATTATCAAGTCCGATTGCTTTTTAGAACTAAATTCAAAGATAGTAAACCCTAATAGACGAGACAGGATAATTTTGATTTTTAGAACCTTTTTGACCTTCTTAACCTCTTTCCCATTTTGCGAGTGTATCACTGGAGCGATACCATTAGGAATGCAGGCGGGTGTGTTAAAGCTGATTATTGACTACTAAACTAGTACTGATTCCTAAGCTTCTTTGTCACTGAACCGGACGTTGTGGATTAATGATAGTCATCACCATTGAATCTGTTGGTGCGCATAAGTGTTCGTCTTTGATTTGTGTTCACTCGTAATCAAAAAAAAAGGTGACTGTAAAGAACCTTGATGTGAACGCCAACAAAATTTTTTGATGGACTTTGATCCTTGTTCCATCCATTAATGAGATACACATTCATCTTATTCACATTTACTGTGAGGTCTCGAACGGCATGCCCTTCGCCTAAAATTCCTTCCCACAGCATTTGAAACAAAAGCTCCTGGTTTTTTATTAATGCACCTTTCTATTCTTCCATACTAACAACCAAAATTCAAAACATCTTTTACGTTTTTGTTCTTTACCGTTAGGTTCAGTAATCGCTTGATTTTCATATTTATCAGGTTGTCCGGTATTCACACGAGGTTCTCGAAAAAATTATTTGGCTAGCGTGTGTTCTAAAATTCAATATTGAATCACTTAGCACTAAATTTCTAGTATATAATACCAAAAAACGCCATGGAAGTGAAACAACGCACTTTGGGAGCAAAAAACGTTTTTTTGTTCGTAAAATGTAATAAGAAAGTTTTGCAACAAACTAAGCTTGGTCTGAGAATCGGCATCTTTCAGGCTATCAACTAATTACAGAAACATATTCAAAAGAAAGAGAAAAGTATCATGTGCCAGCTTGAAGTAAGTTTGCTTTCCAAAAGATGCGGCTATTTTCTTGAGTCACATAGCCGTTTCTGGCAGAAGGACGTTTTTTTTTCACCAAAAAACTCCTTATAGAGGTCCCTTCCGTGATCTTTGTTCACTTGCTGATAATGTGCCCATCATTTCATGATGCCTATATTATTCAAATTTTTGATCTAAATGAAAAACTTTGTCAAGCGAGAATGCTTCAATGATAAAGATAATTTTATTTCCGCTGAAACAGCGCATTCAAAAAGCCGTCCTGGAAATAAAAGACACTTTTAAATCTTTCGAGATTAGACATATTAAATGATTACTCAAATTTCAAAAACCATCAAAAGAAAAGTTTTCCCAGCGCTGGAACTGAGACCGGATAGCTGAGAATGCCTTATATGTCTTCACACACTACACGGTATAGGGCCAATAAAATCGGAACTCACCAATATTTCAGCTTGCACAACATCGCAAACAGATGCTCCATCACCTATGGTACTTTGTCGTCAACATTCTCCACACGTCGCATGAACTTACTCCCAAGGAAGTCCTTAAGACGATGTCGAGAACTGCAGCTGGAAGGATGCAAAGAATTCTTGTTAATCAGTGTTTCAACCAAGATGAAGACCAAACTTTCGGTACTGATCAATCCTTGAGATTGGGCCATGTACTCGACATTGTTGAGCACATCATTTTCATTTCGATATCATTTTTCTTCAGAGTTTCAGTATTCATTCTATAGCTAACATCTCAGCAATTTTGGTGGCATGCTTTGTTATCAGAACAAGATCCTTGATGCGCCCAAACAGTAAAAATATCATAATCTTTCACATTTCAAGCAGTTCTTGTTGAACAAAGCTTTTCTGCTAGGATTTTGATGACCATTCGATAGCGCGAATCTCGAAAGTTTCAAAGATACAGTTGGTTTCTAGAGGCAACTAACTACAGAGCTACAGCATTCAAAAGAAGATCATGTTTCGCACATAATCGATATGTCACATTTCTTTTGATTATTACAACACTCCGAGAAATCCATTTCAACAGCAGCTATATTTGAGATCTTTGAGAATTGTAGATTTGAACAAATAACAGAAACGTTTGTTGATGCTCTACAAGTACAAATCTGGTTCAACTGCTGATGCTGTTGACAGCAGCCAAAAAGACCAAGGCAAAGTTTGAGGAACTGGATGGAGTTGAGATTCCACCGCATCCACCCTATAGTCTAGACATTGCTCCATCCGATTACGGCCTTTTCCGATCAATGCAACACTCTTTGGAAGGTTGCCAATTTGAACCTTTCGATGAAGTTGGAGTTATTCTTTTTTGCCACTTCATCATGAATGCTATGTTCAAAGTAATATTTTTCGGCTCAAGCACCATTCGACGTGTCACTCAGGCGGATTTCTATCGCGTGCTCAATCAGATTTGGCCAGATTCCATTTTAATAATAGATTCAGCCTAAAAAAAAAATCAAGCATCAATGGAGTGTCTCCTGGAATTTTTTCAATGCTCTGACTGTCCGTTCAAGGCTTTAAAACACTCGTCCATTTCCTGTTTTGTGGGACAATGAAACAGTCGTCTATAAACCGACAGTAAAGCAATGGGCGGTGAACGAGAACTGGAGCTTCTACCTTATACATAAAATCGATGGCAATACTAGGTATCAAACGTTGACCTATGGCTAGCCCCTAAGTTGTGTGAAGTATTTACCTGACCACCGAAAGATTAAACAACTAAGACATGGTTTTAGGAGGGTCACTAGTTGTTGGATTGAGAAGCTATACATATTTACTTTTTGTTCATTTTCACTTAGAAGTTTGAAAATGGCTTGCATTGCAGAGTCATTTGATACTTTTGTATAGAGTGAGGTAACATCAAATTACTCCATTACATGCGAGTTGTTTGGTTGCACGCAACGTAATGGGTTGGTATGAATTTAAGCACCTGAGTAAAAATAAGGTTTAGAAACCACGTTATTCTATACGTTGGTCCACTATACAACTGATGATAGGTCTAACCTTGTAGGTTGATGGATGGTTGACACTAGCTCATTAGTAGATCTCAGTTTATGTGTTTTTATGAGAAGGTATAGGGCCGAACAAATTGGATTATTGTTCTTGAGCCGAGAGATAAGTGAAGCTTGCAAACCCGCTGCCCTTGCCGTGTTGACCCATTTTTTGTTCAAAGTTTTATATTGGAGTTCATATTGCTTCTCAGAGGATGAACGATAGAGGAAGATATCCTGAATGAAGATGTTTCTCCGTTATTTCGGCATCTAACTGATTGGGGATTACTACAAATTCCCCACCTATACCACTTACGGATAGACGGATAGATTTTGGTCCTACGAGTTCCCTGATTCGGGACAAACTTTGTTTTGTTTGTGTGACAGATTCGAGCTTAATTAATTATGCTAAAAGATGTTGGGTATTTGCAGAACTTCGTTTGAAAAAAACGCAGAAAAGAGGGTCGAGTTCGCTATCTGGTTTTTTTTCCTTGTGAAAAGCTTGCGAGAAGGGAATGGGTGATAGTGCCCCTGTTTGTTTTTTGTTACCTAAGCATTCTAATCTAGCCTTGTAGCGCAGTTGATTTTGGAGTTCTTGTAGGCTGCATACAATCCTCCGCAGGATTAATTTAGAAAAGAGTTGATTAGGTGCAGAACTTGGACCCAAGTCTAATAATGAACGCGCATCATCCGGAAGCGTTACGCCACCCAACACAGTAACTCTTGGTCTCTCTATAGCGTCTCTGGATGTTTTGAAGTTTTGAACGTACAGTCAGAGCGTATAAAATTTACGAGGGAGAGTCCAAACGGAAGCTGGCTTCCATTCTAAAACATCCAACTAGTGCTTTTGGATAGTGGCTATGGTACAAAATGGTATCGAAAACCAAGTAAGAAAAACGTTTTGGTCAATCACCTTTCCTCTCATCCTTCACAAATGAAAAAATTGCTATTTAAAAACTTGTTCTTAGCGGACTAAAAATGTGTGCACCAGGAGAAGAGGAAAGGAACGAACGTTGAACTTGGCACGAAAAATTGCCATTTCCAACGGCAACAAAACATTTGTCACTCTGAAATAATCAAAAAGTGTAATTAGGTCCCAAAAGAACAATACTTTATACCTTAATAGAATTACCTTCAAACTGCCATTTATATCAAAAGAAATCAGCAGCGCGATTAAAAGTGCCTAAAAAGATGAGGTTTTGAAAATACCGTGGTAGTTATTGAAAATCTCACCCCCCACCTTACGCCATCAGTTAATCCGCAATAGATTATACGATCGACTTGTGCACCACCAAAAACTGTATAATGTGCTCTAGTGGAAAGGAGCAGGATTGTGTGAGATCGGGCTCAATTTATTTGCTAACATGTAAGACATGCGGGAAGAATATATAGGCGAAACGGGTAGACCACTTTTTATGCGCATAAAAGAATATCTAGACAGTCAGTCTAAAATAGATAAAACGAAACCTTTAAGTTTACATAGGGCACAAAAACACAACAACAATGATTTTGATGTGACTGTCACAATCCTAGCGCAAGAATCAAAAACATCCACGAGCAAAACTCTTAAAGCATTTGGATAAACGCCAAGAACCCCAATATGAACTGGAAGGGCGAATGCGTCACTATCACACGAGATCTTGGGCCCTTCCTTCATTCGATCTTTGACCTGACCTGAGCAGCATATAAATAAGACTTTTCGAATCATTCATATAGATTAATACTACATAAGAACAGGCTCTGAAGAAGGCGGGTCGCCGAAACCTCAGCCGAATTTCTACGACTAAATTACCTACCTCGCATCAGCTAATCAAGATAAGTCTTTTCAATCTTTATATGTCAAAATCAAATTGCGTTTTACACATTTAGATGCTTGTTTACAGTCTATTCTACGGTAGGTGGTCTGATAGCCGAATATTCGAAATGGCGGCCGACCGCGGTCGATTGATTGGCGCTTTGGACAAGTGCGATTTTGTCATTCAATTAACTTTTTTTCTCAGCTCTCAGAGAAACTCCAAATCGAACGTATGACTCTAATACTAAAAGTTGTTCTTCAGACGATCATGTGCTTTTCGTGCTTCCAGCTAAGTAACAGTTAAACTGCGCGGCCGATGTGAAGCATAATCTTTTTTACGCTGTTATAAAGGGTCTTTTGAAAAAACCGGCCACGTATCGCGCTAGCCAGATATTCAAGCTTTTGAATCATTACTAACACCCCTATGAAAAGTTCTTGTCAGCGAACGTGGTTGGTCGAATATTCATTTGTCGCCTCATAATGGACAAGAATGTGTTTACTATAGTCATAGTAAGTATTATGGCAGATGGATGACAATAACATCAACAAATGAAGAGAAGAACACTAATGAAGCTCATAATCAGTGCATTCACGTTGAGGTTCGGTATTGAAGATTCCTTTTCTCTTATTTTCTTTCCTGTCTCATGCCTAATAAATTCACATTTGCAGAGAAAACCCTACAAACAATCCGATCCCATCGACATTGTATATCCTAGAGCAACATGGTAACTCGGGAAGGCCTTGTTGAATGAATGTCGCGGTACAGTGGTCACTATTTTCTTAACACGCCACTTATTATTTCACTCTTTGATGTTTAAGGCATGTACTTAGATTTTTTGGCAAACAATATTTTCTATTACCCGATTTCCATTCACTTATCAGTGCACTACGCATTCGTATTTGTAAGAACGTGTAAAACCTTACCGACGTTGTCACTTCAGAGCCATATGCGTTCCAGAGGTATAGCACCCTTCATCAGTAGCCCACGCCCTACACTGAAGCCTACTCAATAGTAGGAATGGGGAGACTTAGGTGGTTACAGTACATGATATTGTGTTATCATTACTTTTTTCAATCGATGGATTGCCGCTGGTAGATATGAATTCATCCACCTCATCGGCTGCTTTTTGATCTCGCTATAAAAATGCAATATAATTTTTAAGAATGTTAATTCGCACATGGCTCTGACATAAAAACCTCGGTGATAGTTTAAACATTCTTACAAATTATATAGAATGCCTAGAGCGTGGTTAAAAAACAGTCGATGAGATGGATCATTCATAATTAGTATTCTTGTATGTAGACATATCCTCAACTACTGTGAAGTATACTAGTCTCCAGTATGTAGTATGTATCGTGTAATGTTTTGCTTCTACCGGTAGAAATATCTTGAATTTAATGTATAGTGTAATTTAAATAGAAGAGAGTAATATCTTTATATGTCTAAGAATGATGAGCTATTGGGAAGTGTGAGACTTACGTTAGTTTGTCTGTCATACCATGGCTAACAATGGAGTAGGGAAAACATCGCACACCTTTCGCACTATCTCGTTGAATTCTTGATTTTCTTCTGCAGACTTTGAAAAAGTTGACTTAATGACTAAGCAATCAATACATAATGTAATATGCTTATGATCTATTCAATTGCAGTATTTTTGCTTTCTGTATAACGCCAAATATGAATAGTTTACGGTAATATAACCAATCTTCTCAAGATTTTGAAAAGACTGGTAATGATGTTTTTCTTAGTTGCGATACTAATCGAATACTATGTTTTTCGTCCATTCCGACGCGTCAGTTATGTCATGCGTTTAAAATAACGATATTTATTCGATTGTTTTTGTTTGCACGTCATTCTAGAACTCCAAATCGGATTTGAGAACAAGTAGTAGAGATAATCATAACATCGCAATGGTAGAACTTCATCCGTGAAGATGTTTTCGCTTTGTCAGCGAATGACGAATTTGAGAAATCATTATAATTCTTTTTTCAATCTCAAATGAAGTTCCTCTACCTCCTCGTCTGTCGCAATTTCGCCTGCAGCTGCATGTGATATCCTGTTCAACTGAAACATTCTGCATAGAAAATGAAAGGTCAACTTGAAAGTTTTTGCAAATTAAAAATTTTACACTGCATCATATACGTCATTTGCCCAAAATAACGTCTGTGGTGAGAAATCTAGCAGCTGAATACAAAAATAGTGAACAACTAACTAATACATGAAAGAAAAAATGAGTTGGAATGTGCATGCCCTAGCTTACCGCCATACCAATAAAATTACTGAATAATTATCGCCAAGAGTATCGGTATCATTTCTCTACACCAGCCTCACTGCAACAGCAAGTGTAGGACTGTTGCTTCAAGTCTGAGCTGATCTTTGCATAAATTCGAGTAAACTGAAGAATGCACATGAGGATTAAAAGCCTATGAGAACTCCCGAAGGCTTGTTCAGATGTCGAGAGCACTTCAAAGAGCACTGCAAAAATTCATTACGTTACATACGTTCTCAACTTTGTTGACTATCGGAATTCACAGACGTTCCTTATGTGCCAAATTGTAAAAGATAGGAATTGGACTTGACCATATCTTCTCCCATTCAAGGTATTAGCACTTTATTCATTGAGCATAGTAAATGATTTGAAGATAAACTGCGAAAAAGCAGCACGTGATATCTTCCGTTCATACAGGATAGAACACTGCAAATTAGCTAATCTTCCTTTGATAGTGATTTTCATTTTCCGGTAATCTTTCCTGCAGAAGCCGGTATAATTACTGGCTAGCATGGAGCTCCATAACATTTTGAAAACCCTTCTTTCTTTCACTTTGACATTAATAATCAAATACAAATTTTAACCACATTATATTGCATTGCTCCTTTATTTATTCCACACGACTGTTCTGTTCTATTTACTTATATTTTCTTCTAAGTTGTGTGAAGAATTCGTGCCGTTTTGGGCTTTCAAGATGGTCTAGTTCATCTCCGTTATCCGGCAAAGGTCTTTTGAGTGGAAATTTTTTTGCTGGGCAAACACTTTTCATTGAATTCTTGGATCGAAGGCTTGAAACTCACAAAAAGTTAATTTTTTTTTTCAAAAAAGGCTTTCAGGCAGCGTTGTAGCATTCGAAATAAAAATATGTTTCACAAGAGTTGCGAACGTATCTCGTCTTTTCGCTCTTATGCCTTGCAAAACCCTTTTCTTAGATTTAAGCCCAAGCTCGACAGCGATGAAACAAAAATTCTTCCACAATTTGATTATGAAAAATTCAAAAATGTTAGCGATACAGGGAAACAAATTTGAAATAGATAATTAGAATCCCCGCGACAACACGCAACACGTGTGGAACACAATTTTATTTTAAATGCTGCACAGTTGCAAAAAAACCTTCCCGAACGTCAAAAACCTTCTGGGAATTTCCGCGATTTACGCTATCGAGCTCTGTTTGTGAATAATGCGCGCAATAACACACGAAAACGTGCAACGTGAGTAAAATGCAATAGTATTTCAAATGCGAGATAACTTAGAGGAAGACTTTTCAAAAGCACACATTTTTAAACTTTTTGAAAGTTGCACTATTTAATGGCTTACTATAGTCTAAAAAGAAGCTTTATCCGGCAAAGTTTAAGCGCCACAACACAAGAAAAGAGCACAATGCTAGCGAAACTTGATGGGGCTTAGGGCGATGTCACTGTTGCAGATAGAAAGGCTATAAAGTGGTCTGCGGCATTCAAAGCTTCAGAGAACAGTGTTGAGTAACATTCGTGCTCGGGCCGTCCACAGGGAACTCCATTAACCTTTCGTGCTGCTTCAGTAGCATTTCCCTCTACGCGTCATTCGTGCTTAAGTATGATGCGAATTTGCTTCGAAACAGCTCCATCACAAGGCAAGTTTGAGCAAGTTGTGTACCAGAATGCCGTACTAAGATGGGCAGTTGAACCGTACTAAGATCGTAATTTGATTATAGAAATCTTATAAATGAAGCAAACGGCACGCATATTTTATTCGACTGATTACTTGAAATGCCTTCTTGCCAAAACGCTGTGGTATGTTGTTAAGTTATCTAGTAGCTTTAGCCAGAGAAATATAATAGGTTACAAAAAGCGTTCTGTCATATTTTGAGTTTGCATGGAAAAATTTATCCACGCATTACCTAAATTCAGAAAGAGGACAGATTATATCAAATCAGAGCGATGGCAAAACTGGCGTTGGTAGTACAACTGGTTAGAGCACGCTTTCGCGGATAGAGCGAGGTGTGTGTCTGAGCCAGGTCTGACGTAAAACTTTTGAACGTCATTCTACATCACTTGGTGTACCTAGAACATCATAGCATCGCTAAAAGCGGTCAAATATAAAGAACTCGATTAATTCAAACCAGTCCGTCTCTTTCATCACGGAATGTTTGAATAAACGCTGAGCTGTACGAACATAGCAAGTTTCGTTTACGCCTTGCAGATATCCTGTGAGCTTCAGAATTGTCGACATCTACTTCATAGTGGAAGTGAGGCAACAGACGAATTTTCTTTTTGGAACAGTTCCATTCTGAAGGCTGTCTAAACATACAATAAATCGTTCGATGCCCGAGAAAACGAGCTTTCAGATTAGCTCGAATTCGCACTAAATGCATGTGTTGAAGTTATAATCAGGCAATACGATGGAAATTATCCTACAATCTATCGAATGGGCACTTGTGCTGCTGGTTAATCAACGTAAAATCAAAACTGTCGTCGCCAGCTAAGTTCTACTATGCTTCAGCTGGGCTAATGCAAGAAAGACGGCGGAGAAACTAGCGGTCCCTTTAGTACACACAGTACCACCGATCGTACTGTGAGCCATCGGTTCAAGAGCTTCAACGAACGCGAAACGAGCTGACGAATCCAACCTCACTTTGTCTTGCTAGTTACTTTGGACAAAGACACTCTGCCGTATGAGACGGAAGTGCATCTGTATAGTATCAGAGACTTGAAGCAGGAACATGCATACGGCCGCACCACCATCGCTCTGCATTAAAATGATTGGGATACCGCAAAGTGATGTCTCGATAGATGTTTTATGGGTGGAACAATTACGATCGCACTACACTCGTGACTATTTGTGAAAGCCTTCTCTTGCAACCCTACAGACAGGACTTTCTTCAGTGCGTGTTCATTGAAGATGAGCCCTGGGTCTACTACGAGAACAGTATGCGCTATTTTTAAAGGTAGTGGCATAATCAATTATAGCATCCTGGGTAGGAAAGCGCCGTAGCCGAGTTGTTGCGACGCTCGTCGCGATCCGCATGAAGTCAAACACCACCCTTAACAGCCCTTGGCAGTCAACAACGAACGCCCTATGGAACGTTACAACCAAGCTACACTCGAGATTGCAAGGAGAAGCGCTCAGTTAGTATTCTACGAGGTTCAAGATGAAAATGAAAAAACGATTGAATGCTGGAAGTACTGGGATTGGCACGGTGGTAACATTGTGAAGACGGATAACAGAGTAAAAAAAAGTTATTTGATGTTACATGTTTTCATGAGTATCGGCACTAGAGCAATAAACACTAGATACTATTTGAAAAATGCGTCATCAACTCTACAGAAGCCCCAACTCCTAAAGTCCCTAAAACAGAGCCTTTTCATAAGTTTCGGAAGTTGAGCAATGAATTCCAAATTTAATACCAGAAGTAGTTAAGATTGCTCAGCAACACTCTTCAGAGGATGAGCCATCAGCCTGAGTACATTTCTGCAATCTCTTAAGCAACAAATCAAAACCGTTTTATGAAGAATTCTCTGAGTTTTCATTTGGTATCAACTTCGTGCATACCTGCCGCATCATGGCCGCTCAACAAATTCTTTATCTTGCTTTGCTACTTTACGAGTCGAATTTTGACGCGATGCACAGACCGCCTTCCAGAACGTCAACCGTGCGGGTGCTAAGGATTTGTGTCTAGGCGAACTTCTTTGCTGAGTAGATAAGGAGTGGAGTGGCTCTAGTGTCGAAACTTATTGGAAGACCTGTTATGTACAGTGAAGTTAATACGACGTGATGTGAATTGGTAGACAATATGATTGTTTCAACTAATGATAAAATTTACGAAGAACTGATTGTACACTTTCAAACTGATGAGCAAATTCCGCATTTGAATTGAAATGTTGCATGCTGAATATAATTAATTACCTCCTTTTCGTTAATGTTTACCTACCTATAAAGATCATTTCACGCTGTTCTTCCTCACAAACAATTGTAAATCTTGCAGACCAGAAGGAGCAGATTGTTTCTGAAATTACAGAATTCGAGTGGGATTTCTCATTCCAGCCGTGCTCACCGAATGCGATTGAAGTCGAATGACGACGGTGAAGATCATAACGAGGACCAGCAACATTGGGCAAACGGCGAATCATCGGTTCAGAAGAAGACGAAAACGTCGAGCCGTTGACCGAACAGATTTTTCGACAACCTCGTGTGGCTCAATCATCAAAGATATGTGATTGATTCTAAGGTCCGTTTTCAACATCTCCACTTTCTTTGTAAGCGTTTTTGGCGAAACTTTAAATCATAACGAAAATTTGACGTGTATGTTTGCAATATCTTTAACGCTTCTCGTCAAACTTATACAAATTACTCATCAGTGCCTACACTTTATCTGAATAAGGAATGCTCTCATTTACAAAACCACAGCAACGATGATGCTTTACGCCTTTCATCCACACACATGTCTCCTAGCTGCCATGTTGATTGGACATATACTGTCAAACAAATACCATCAAAGAGCGATGTAATGCTCCTCCTTTGTGGGCTATTTTTTCTTGTTGGAAATTGTCCGAACAACGAAATTCTCCTCTGAGTAATCATGTAATGGATTCTGTAAGGAATTATCCTCGAATTCTTCTATTTAGCCTCTCCGAGGTGTTATTGATATTAATGTTATTGATTGTTATTAATCTCAACGTCCTTGTGGTTGTATTTCACTTCGTACCCTGCCATGAAAGAAGTATAGACAGTAAATTCAATTCAAACCATTGCATTTCAGAAATACTAGAACAATGCTTATGTGCTACATTTAGATCCATTCAATGTGAAACGACTACAAGACGTTGTCGAATCGTTAAAGAGGAGGGAAATAGTGAAGAAAAAGGTCAGATGTGCGGTGAATTTTTTCTAGATTCTCTTTTAAAATCTATTTCTCTGAATGAAGCTTGATTCGTTAATTGCGATACCGTGTTGGTGCTGAATAAGTCAACAATCAATTATATTAACATAAATTGATTAGATTATGTAAATTAGTGGATTGGCAAGAAACTTTTTAGACTTCTTCTTCTTTCTAGATTACTTTTCATGCATTTGAAATCTTGTTTTCACTGTTGCTTAGAACAGCTTCTTGTGGTTATTTTGAAATATAGCACTTATACAATTGTTTTGAGATGGAACTCTCCCGAGAGCAAAAAAAAAAACGATTGTTGGTGCTACACGAGTATCGTGCGTGTTAAAACAGCACTTAAACCCAAACGAAACTCGTGTAGCATTATTAATTGTATTTGCTTTCGGAACTTATAAATGTTATATATCAGAATAATTGCAAAAGTTGCTCTAAGCGATAGTAAACACAAGAACTTCAATGATGAAAAGTAATCAATAAGAGCGAAAAAGTCCGAAAAATTTGTTGCCAACCCAGTATACGGAAAAGCAGCAATTATTTTGTAATGCTTCTTGGTATCAGGCAATCTCCTTTATCACCTGTAAACCTGGTGAACGTGTAGGCGAAAGCCTAGATCCATCGATACATGCTCCGTCACTATGTAGTAGTTTGGTTTTGTTCTCGACTTTATCACTCTATCTGACCCGTCTCTAGGTGCTCTTATTGTGTGGGTCTTAGCACTTCCAGAATTCGATCCATCTCCTCGCTTGTTCGAAGACCTCCTCTTTTGGAACTTCGCAGAATGCCGGTCAAATACGTCTTCTTGCAATCTCAAAGATAGCCAGGCTCAGGCATTCCGTGAGATGGTTCTATTATTGCTGGAGAGTATTGGGATACTATGGGATAAATTACGCACCGACTCGTTCCGGGCACCATTGGTCACTATTCCATAGCCCTCGGTTTTGTCCCAGGGCACTAAAGACTTTAGAAATTTTAGAGAAGAACTTCCACTGTGACTGTCTTCGAAAAAGAGTCAGGATTAGCTTGTTGAGATCTAGTGATGGAATGTACTTCTTAGTAACGTGTCGGAGTTTCACTGATATGATCATGTATTGCAAATGACCAAATAGTCTCCCATGTGTCTCTAATTCATCCAGGATATTCTACCGAATAGAAATTCTCTCAAATCATCCAGATGCATGAATGATCAGTTTTGATCTCCTTAAATCAACACTACATATAGGGATTGTGGACACATAACCCCTACATTCTAGCTGGCACCTCTGGGCGGTCCGCTCCACTTCCTCTACATCATAACCCCTAGCGTGCTGCGTCTAAAAATGGCATTTTGCTGCGCTTAACATCGGAAAGCTGTTGCCTTTAACAATGATGGCTACTGTGTTTAGCAATTAGAGCCTGTTGCGTAAAACGGTGGCACGCTGCTGCGCCTAACAATGGTACACTGGGATTAGAGATACAGAGGACGTCGAGCAAACCGTCCAGAGTTGCTAGTTCCAGATGTAGAAGACGTCGGTCCACGATGCTGAAGGGGTTAAGAGCATTCCTTAAAACTTTTTGCCATGACTTGCACCACAGATCCATGTAAGTGCCTTCATATGCGATTTGAGCATAAAATCCATAAGGAGAAGATGTCCAGACATATACAATGATTATTGAAGTTCAAAATAACCTGTGAACAAAGATTGAGAAGACATAGTATCCTTGAGAACTATTAGTTCTTAGACAGCGTGATCTCCCATGTGGCGCATGTGGCCACGTTGAGGTAAAATTCGTGCGCCATGTGGTGGTGCACAATGTTTAGAAAGGGTTAACTTACATTTAAATTTCTCGTTACATTTAGATTTGGGAGACGGAAATCCTTGCACATAGTGGAGTCATGTGCAATCATATCAACGTCAGGCACACAATATTTCCTTTGTAAGTTAGATTGCTGAGTTATCTCCCTTCCTTTACATTATATCAAACTTGAGATCCAGACTGAAGGAAAACCTACTTAGCGCCGGCAAAACCTCTGACTTCGCTTGTGCAGAGCAACGCTCTTACCCATTCGTAATTGGGAAATTGTCCCGGATAGGATAGGAAATGGCCCACGAAGGCAGCGGTTATGTATGTTGTGAATACCTGGATACTTTTTGGCGTAGGTGTTCAAAGTAGCAGAGCATTCCGGTGGGATGCACCCAACCACCATTTGATAACATACATAAAAACATATCTCCAAGGGATTGCTTATCCACCGGAGGTTTGATCGATTCGTGAGGGATTTGCCATACACTCGACTTCACCAAATATCGTGGAAGAGTTGGATGAACAAGCTGATTAAACAATAACTTGCAGTGGCCTTACAGGTGTATCAAGTCAGTAGTTTCTTAGATTGTTGAGCTAAAGCACAATAATCAATGAGAAAAGTGGAAATTTCGAGTCACTTTTCTCCACCTCTTAGACAAGTGTAGTAGCATCTTGCTGATTTAGAAAGATTGTAGGCGTCATCTAATCTCTAAGACGTTTTGTAAGGCGTTCCTGCTTAGATGATGAATTTTTGTTGGAGAAGCGAGGTGGGAGGTCAACCCCACATCAAGCATTACTTACCACACAACAACCTTCGCTCGAAATGATAGCGATGACATATCCGATAATGTTGAGTGATGTGAACGACTTTGTACTTCGGCCGGGAATTGAACCCACATTTCACTTTTTCCAGGCCGCGTGCTAATCATTTGCTCTACCGAGACTCTTACAAAGGTTTCGCCCTGTACTCACATATCAATATCACCGTTGAAGATTGGTTGCTAATAACTCGATATCTTATTACGCAGAGTTTTATTAGAACAGAATCTCGATAGTGCAACTGGTTAACACGCGTTTGCGGAAGGGATAAATAAGGGTCCGATTCTCGTCTAATGCTCAAAGTTTTGCATCTCATTTAACATTATCGGATGCGACTTTTTTTAATATCATACAACTGCTAGTTAGAAGCGATTATATAGGATATATTGATTTAATTAGCTGTATACGCGATATATTCGCTTCTATCTTCGTAAATGAATTTCAGGTATGGTTGTTCGCTTAGCAACTATACCACTGCTAATAATGCAATTGTGCGCACACACGTTCATGAACACTATAAAGTTGCCAAAAACGTCGTTGCGCATGTGGTTAGAATTCCGTAGGTTATTTCAATCTCCGTTGATCCTCGGTGTTGCTGTGCGTTTTTCCTCATCAAAGGTTCATCATAGTCTAAAGACCGCTATCTCTTAATCAGGAATTTTACAATAATTTCTTATGTCTTTTTTCGAATCAAACGCGAGGTTTATAATACAAATCACTCTAATAGCTGACGTTTCGGCGGTTTAGCTTTCTTTTAAAACTGAAAAATCAGGTTGGCTACAACCCACTCAGTCAAACATGTTCATTGGTTTCATAAAAAAATTACTAAGCCTGGATGCCAATTGCATCAAGCAAGTCAACATGCTCACCGTTTCTATGAAACTGTCATTGAGGTTCAAGTAGTGACTACCGGGCACAGGTAACATGGACTAATAATGTACTTAGGTTAGGTTGTTCCATAAGTTTTGACACTAGAGCAGTAAACACCAAATTCGTAAATCAGTAGTAGTCAAAACTGCATGATTTTGGTGTGATTCGATTACGCATTCTTTTGCGAACATTTTGGTATACAGCTTGCCTATACTGGCTTTGAGATGGACCTGTCTTGGAAACAAACTCGCTTGCTACTCATGCACAAATGGCGCGTAGGGATGCTAGTGAAGTGATGCACAAGGTTAATGACGCTTCTTGTGGGTGGCTTAGCGCAAATGATAATCCAAACTTGTCTCCAGCTGTAATCTTCGCGAGCCCACTTCTAAGCCGTTCTTTCTGCAACCGTATCATCGCTCCAAGTTCCATAAATCTTGCGCTCCGCTTCACAAGCGTTTTTCTCTAAGCGCCATTCATGCTTGAGTAGTAAATATAGTCAAGTTACATACCAAAATCTTGCAATTTTACCTACTTCTGATTACTTAATTTGGTGTTAATTGCTCTGGTGCCAGAACTTATGGTTTTTCTCCCTTCCCTTTAAGTTCGGTATACTACAGTACATCTTCGTATATCCCCAGTCCATGTGGATTCAGCGCGGTTGGTCTGCACTTGAATAAAGCAGTAAAACGCTCATAAGAAGCAGTATGTTGAAGACTGTTTTGTGCTTGCTGCGATTAACATCTAGGCTTGGTGAGTTTTTGTCAAGGTAATGGAAGTATTCGATTGACTGAGTTATGGGCTGTCTGATCTTTGCAAGCTCTAAAGAAGGCGAAGCCGTCGAAATGTCAAGTGTTGCGATAAATTTACCATAAAATCCAGTGTTTGACGGAGGAAAAATAAGATGTCCTTAATAGTGTTTTGTCCATGCAAAATAAATGCTTATTTATAGCACTTTACAAAAACAGCACAAGAAGATGAAAGGAATGTGAAGGTGTGCTTTCTAATGATACTTTCATAAGTTTATTTCATTCAGATTGAAGTATTGTTATTTAGAGATTACGGTCAATTCCGGTGATGAAAAAAAGGAATATTTGACCTCACTCGTTGTACATGAATTTTTGAATCGTTTCTAGAATCCTGCCGCATTTGGGCTTAGACTGAGGCTTAGGTTTAGCCTTAGGCTTAGGCCTGACTGATATCGATTTTAAATTATACGTTCAGATAATGAGAATGAAGACATTTGGCAAGAGCCTTATCCGATTTTTGTAGTAAAATATAACGTTTAAAAATGCGGCACCACTTGAGGCTTTCGACAAAGGTGTATTTTTGCTTTTAGAGAAAGTTTCCGTAGTTTATCGATAGATCAAATCAAGTGAATTTCAATGGCATGTTTAATTTCTAAAATAAATCATTTCTGGCGCCGTACTAGTCAAAATAAATGTTATCTCTCATTCAAAGATTTCTCACTGGCTAAAAGTTTTGTTGTAATGAACTTTTAATTGCTAGATAAAGAAAATTTTTTCGATT
Organism: Parelaphostrongylus tenuis; assembly: GCA_019055375.1. Lineage (NCBI taxonomy): Eukaryota > Metazoa > Nematoda > Chromadorea > Rhabditida > Metastrongylidae > Parelaphostrongylus > Parelaphostrongylus tenuis. Next base: position 78,822 of record JAHQIW010005816.1, read on the forward strand.
GAAATGGTATTTTTCTCTTTCAGAATGGATTTCGTCAAGCTTTGTAATGACCGAAAGAATATTGGGTTTCAAACTCAGTGTGCTCTTCTAGTCGGTTAAGGTGCAAATTGCGGAGCTCTAAAAAGTTCTTTCCAAAGAGCAGACACAATTTCTTTACTGGAAAAATTTGCTCTATCTAGTGGTCAAAATTTTGTTATGAAAAAAACTTTTATGAGAGAAATGTTCAAATGTGAAACGAAATCTCGTTTTGACTGGTACGGCTTTAGAAACAAGCAATATGAGAAATAAAATATATCATTGAAATTTGCTTGATTTGAACTCTCAGATAAACATGCACTCTTCAAAAAACAGCAAACAATACGCTTTTGCCGAAGGCCTCAAATGGAGCCGCCATAATAGCACATACCAAAAATACGGCAGGATTCTAAAAAAGATCCGAATTATTCATAGTAGGTTCAGTAATCATTTGAAAGCGTAAATCTCTGTCTTGGCCGGTTTTTCGAAAAAACCCGTTAATAAAGCTGTGAAATTCAAATTAAAAGTATGTTTCACGTCAGCAGCGCAATTCAACTATTCCCTGGAAACAAGAAAAGCACATGAAGGTGTGGCGAATATCTCGTAGTATCTCATTAAATCGTTTCATTTGGAGGTTTTCATAGACCGGAGGAGCAGTTTTTATTTCAATAACAAGCATCGCGCTTTCATGTGAGAAAATTGATCAATCATCACGTGAGCCGCCTTGCCGCTCCACCCTGCGGCCCGTGAATTGGCCAAGGAACACATGATCGCGCATGTAAATCAAACTTATTTTTCTTGCTACAAGCAAAGAAACGATCTTTATAAAAAAATAAGCACAGCATTGA